>JARKHS020031554.1:0-17500 GCA_030143305.2 Amblyomma americanum | reverse complement strand
ACAGGGACACAGAGACAAACACGAGCGCTCGTGTTTGTCTCTGTTCTCTGCGTCCCTGTCGTGGTTGCGCTAGAAATATGTATAATTTGTCACAATGTAAAGCTTTCCCCTTAATTAAGAACTGCTGCTTATGTGATCGGGCACGTCTCCTTAGTGTAAACAATTTTTAGCGGGAGCTATTTCTGGACGGGTAGGAACGGGTGTTCAAGCGTGACTGCTCCCGCCGCGTACAATTTGGCCCCGCAATAATGAACGGCGCTCGCATTGGGCAGGGCCGGCGAAAAACGGAGGATGGTGAAACGGCGAGCACTTTCCACCGGGCTGTTGCTTCTTGCCTCCACGCGATCCCAGCGAGGCACTGCTTATAATGAGGAAGGGGACAATGGCGCTTACAGGGAGGAGGTACCAGGGCGTACCGCAACAATGACAAGAATAGTGTTAACTTCGCTGTTCCCTGGACGTGGGTGCGGTAGTCGACCCTCCGTGGAAGTGAGGGCAAGCAGTTAAGAGGTACGGGAATATAACTAAATGTGTGCGGCACGGATGAGTGTAAAGCGCAGCCAATATTACTAGGCAAAGGCTTTAATACATGCAGCTTCGACGGCAGGGACGATTTGTTGGACTCAGGAGAGTTCAAGTATCCGCGGACGTTTCATAAGATTGCACGAACGCATGTGTTTCCAAAAGTCTTGTACGCGCTGCAGATTCCACACACCATTCTCACGATGGACAAACTGTAGGTGCTTCAGCGGCAACTAAAAGAATGGACCCCCGACCCACCCACCTCCTCACTCCGCGCGTCGCAATTTAGGCGGCTTAGCTCAAAAAATACGCAATTTATTCCCTCGATCTGGAGATTTCTTATCAGCTTTTGGTATTTTTGTATTGTCTCATTCGTCGAATATGCTTAAATGAGACACTTTGGACAAAGTTAATTTGGCCTGTGTCGACAGACTATTTATTACAACGCAAAATCAGCCACTATCACCAAAAATGGAGCTTTTTGAGGCTAGCAAAGAAAAGTCTAAATACAGAGGTCACCATAAACGCCTGATTTCGCAAGTAAACCCCATGAGTCGAGGATCTGCTGTACCGCCATTCACTTGGAAGTTCTTCTGATTATAGGCGTCATGAGCAAATATCTTCTGGCAGAAGTATTTGCATAATAAATTTTGTTAGCTATAAATCAGTCTTGTGCTGACGCACAAACTGACATTTTAAGAAAGATCCATTGTATTTTACATGAGAACAATATTTCGATAGGACTATCTTCAGCGTCACTTTAAAAAGACCGATGGCAACTTTTACAGGACAGCTTCTTAGTGGGATTTTGATACTTTTTTTCATAAAAACGTTTATTATCCAGAAAATTGTTTTTATAAATTCTTACGACAGTGAATTCAGATTCGTAAAAGCTACTCCGTAACAACTGCCTTAAAGGAATGGCTTTGTGAGGTAGTTTCAGCAACTCAATAAAAAACAATTGTGTAAACTAACAGCAGTTTGATCCCAGAATTCAACGCTGATTGAGACGCTGATCTGTTACACTTTCATGCCACACTTTACGTTTCTTTCGTTAATTAGAGCTCCGTTTTCAGTAGGACCAGCGTTTTTGCTATTCTAATGCGGTAACCTATAGGGCTACAGCAAATGCTCACATTTTTCCTTAGTCTAACTTTATTCGGTTTGACATTAACTCACTGTTGCAAACATTTATTCTTAATACAGGCTAATTTCCTTCTGCACATATCGTTTTGTTGCCATCGGAAACCATTACGAAAGTTTATGATTAGACCCAAGTCAAATTTGGCATCAAAGTATAAAGCGTGCGCACCATAGATTGATGCTTTCAGCAGGCAGCACATATGACGTTGCACTGTTGTGCTTTGGCATCTGCTTAAGAAGGCGAACAGAGCCGCGATTGTGACAGCTTCTTGAATTGCTTACAGTCATTTTGATTGAAGAGCTCTACCCTCGATATTCTTATAAAAGATAGTCACTGCGCACTATGTGCCTATATACTCTACAAGTCTGCCTTTTAGAGACACCGCAATCATCTGGCGTATCCCAGCGCTGTCCCCGCAAATAGGTGTGTATTGTTTTTTCCTGCCAAGTATACAAAAGACCACTTGCGATGCTGCTTTCTCAAATATATTTTTGGTTTGCGACGAATACACTTTGTTTACACTTCATGTGTTGGTCTAACAGAAAACAAAACCAACGATGCGCCAAAATTTTGAATTCTTTAATCGTTAGTTTTTTTAATATTTCTTCGCTCAGCAGAGCGTTGAGATACAGCCAAAAGTCGTGCACAAAGATGAAATTACGCTGGATCGCGAGACAGTAGGCTCGTCAGCATAAGAAATTAAAAAAAAATACGTGAAAATCACTAGCTAGATTGAGAAAGACGTTCACAATAAGGCACATTGCACATCATGGCCGGTCAGTTGGTAAACTCCGCATTACAACAAGACAAAACGTCAGAAAAAATAGCAAGCATATTAACACCGATACACCCTTGCCTTAGTTTTTTAAACTAAATTTTCATGCCAGGTGTTAACACATATAAACCGATGCTATAGAGACGATGTCCTGGTAGAAATATGTTAGTTCCTAAGTATCAGCATATTTTTAGCGATTTATTGTGCTACAATGCCTTAAGCCCTCGAGAATACGAGAAGCTTTGAAAAACGCTAACATTTTCTTAATCCATACTAAAAGACACCTCAAGGACTTTATTACAAACCAACTGCTGTCATTTGCCTTTAAGTATTTATTAGAGCAATCGTCAATACAGTCAGGGAATTCTCAGACTTGAATGACCAAAATAATCATGCAGGCTTTTGCAAAGCATAATCGACAATAGACCATCTTAAATTCATCAATCAGGTAATAGAGAATGCGCAGAATATATTCGACTCCTATATAGAGCCTTCACTGATTAAGAGAAAGCATTTCCCTTATAAAAACCGTCTATAAACTGTCTATATATTTCTTATAGGCTCAATTGCCTTCCTAAAGCTATTTCCTTTCGTCTTGTTACAGTTTATTGACTGTCTAAACACAAATGTATTGTAAGTGTATGACCATAAAACTGTTGATTGTTCATAGACTGTCTATATGGTTTGTATTGGCTATCGACTAGTCTAGGATTTGTCTGTAGAAATACTATGAATTTTATTGACAAAGTTTATAGACAGGGTGTAGTCTGTCTAAAAAAATTTTTTAATGTTTGCTCAGTGAAAACCTCAGCAGTCATGCAGGCGTTGCAGAATGAGGGTTTAGAAGAGCCCTATGTGAAAATAGTGAAATCTATAGTGAGACTGCCCTTCTGCTAAAGTCGTCCGTAAACTAAGCAATAAGATTCCAGTAAGAAAGGTTGTCTGGAAGGAAGACGCGATCTCGCCAAGTCAAGCCTATTCACCGCCTGTTTACATGAGGTATTAAGGAGCCTGGATTGGGACCAGTTCGGGAGAAGGTTTGGTTTGGTTTATGGGGGTTTAACGTAACAAAACGACTCAGGCTATGAGAGAGCATTGGTTAAGGGCTCCGGAAATTTAGACCACCTTGGGTTCTTTAACGTGCACTGACATCGGCCGGGATCGAACCCGCGACTTTCGGGCCAACAGCCGAGCGCCGTAACCACTCAGCCACCGCGGCGGCTGGTTGGGGATAAGAGTTAGTGGAGAATGCCTTAGTAATGTGCGATTCACTGATAACATTGCATTCGGAAGTCGCTCAAGAGATCGACTGCAAAACATTATCAATGATGAGCATGATGCAGAAATCCAAAGTAATGTTCAATGGTCTCGAAAGGTAACTACAATTTACAATTCGTAGGAAGGTGCTTGAAGCGGTAAGGAACTACATCTATTTAGGGCAGGTAGTGGCCGCTGATACGGATCATGGGAGAGAAATAACTAGAAGAATAAGAATAGGGTGGAACGCATTTGATAGATTCTGTCAAATGACGAATGGCAGTTCACGAAGAACCCTCAAGCGAAAAGTATATAACAGTTGCATCTTATCGGTACTCAGCTATAGGGCAGAAACGGGGATGCTAATGAAAACGGTTCAACTTAACAACAGCGCATTGAGGTATGTATATAAAAAATGATATAGGTAACATGATAAGAAAGGAAGACTGCAGAGTGGGACATGTATCACACACGGCTTAATGCCATCCTAGCCGAAATACTGAGGAATAAGTTTCCTTGGGGAAGGCATGTAATGCGAAGAAAAAGAAAGCGGAAGATCGGGAAAACCATATTTCGCCTCCCTGTGCATCACAGAAACCGGAAACTCACCGACGCCTGATGGATAACTTTGGTGATGTAAGAAACAACCGCTCATCACAAAATGCAATTGCAGAACACGTGCAGTCGACCGGCCGTGAGATAGGTTGGCATGAGACAACAAACTTGGCAAGCAAAACAGACACTTCGGCAAGACTAAATTTAGATTAAGAAGTACTTGCAACTGGGCTTGTTGGTGCATATTTGTGAAAGACATAAGAGACATAATAAGAAAGGAGCCCATCTTCCAGACCACTGCCAAGCATGCTCGAAAGAGAAACGTATAGTCTGCAAGCCCCGACCGCCTGAATGCAAAGTGCTACTGAAAAGCCGAGATAAGACCGAACGTGAGCTGGTGGAAGCCTTTTATATCAAGAAACGAGGTGACAATTGCATCAGTGATACCTCGGTTATTATCCGGCACAGTGAAATGATGTTTCTTGAGGCATATCTGTGAAAGGTAGATGTTTGTCAAATTGAGATTAGGAGCTGGGATAAGGTCAGAGGCTATATATACGCTCTTTCCTGAATAAACCCCGTTGAAAGTGTAGAGCTCGTCCTGTTCCCTTCCTCGTCCGTGTTGCCAGTTTGCGCTCTTATGTCTTTCATAAATTTAGAGTCCCTAATCATCCAAACGACGGCCAACACCCTGAACAAGAATCAGGGCACGCTTCATCTAATCTACTGGAAAAGATTAAAAAGAATGCTGGATGCTTATGTAGCCCCCCTTTTTTTCCCTGGAGGTCTTATTTTTGAACAAGGGCCCAACCCAAAGGGTCATTTTCGGTTTTTTGACTCTGTCAGTGACGCAGTCTTCATCTCAGGAAATTTTTTATACGCGATGTAGCTTTCTCTGGAAGGCCACGTAGCTGAAGTTTTTTTGCCGCGAGCCAAAAATGTACTGGTTGTCTGAAAAGAATTGAAGTTTCTTTGAAAACGTCCCAACTCTCGAGGTCTGCATCATGCGTGTCAAACCATTGTCACGTCGTTGCCCGTAAAACACAAAAAATGACTTGACCACTACGACAGTTGGGTCCCACCTGTTATGGGCGCTGGCGCGGTCGCACATGGCCATCCACTCCACGGCATAGTCACCCGGGGCGCCGGAAAAAGGGTCGGGTTCAAGGGAATAAGGCATCACCATGAAAGTAGAGTTAGCAGCGCTCTGTGACTCGACTCGACGGATTGAGCCGCAGAGACCGTCTCGTGTAGCGACAGACACACAACTCCATGTTGCAATGCGCGTGTGCTCCGTGAGCAATGGTGCATGGCACGGAGGATGGGAAAAGAGTGCAGCTCTACCAAGATGTAATGGGGCAGAAGACGGTTGTATCCCGGTAGAGCCACCGAGGAACTCGCAACACAATGCACACAAGAAACACAACTCTCAGGCCGCCTCGATGATGATGTCCTCAGGCTTAATGGCATATAATCATTGCGGCGGATTGGCCAGGGTGCATTGCTGATACAAGCGCACTCATGGGCAAGCAGTGGTGTAATTGGATTTTGTGACCTAGAATTTGCATTCTGGCAGAGGTGTCTACCTGATGCAATTATATATTCGCGAAGGATTCGGCCAGGCAGCATGCGCCAAGCTCGCAAAACTTCGTCTGCAGCGTCGCCGTTTGCTGGGCCTGCAGCACTATTTTTGCAAGGATCTAAGCACTGCTTAAGTACGGGATTTATAGACAACGAGAAAGCATTTCACATTATATAGGCCTCCGGAGCCGTATTGGATTCACTGGAGCAGTGTATAGAGGAGGCACATGTAATAGTGCAGAAAAAGGCCGACAGCACAGCTCTGCAAAAATACTGCTGCGAAAAAAAATACCCTATGAACTAAGGAAGTCGGGCAGGGAGACAAGATAACTGTCGGAAAATCACAGGCATTTATTGGAGGCATTGAGAGACCTGAATTGCAAAGAGTTGGGGGAAAAGTTTAATCTAGATTATCAAAGTTATCCGCGATTCGCTGGTGACATTCCCTTGTTGCGTCAAAAATTGAATATGTAGAAAAACGTTGCACAGTTCCAAAAGTACACAGCACTTTCTTATAGGCGCCAATATGTTTAGCTCGATGGGAACAAATGTAACTAGGGCGGGTAGTATTCGCGCATTCATGCTAGAAGAGTGAAAACTAGCAGAATAAGAATTGCGCTGAGTGCATTTGACCGGTACATAAAGATTATAAATAGCTGTTTACCAATATCTCTACGGTTGTGTCGTCAAAGATAAGTATAACAAGGAAATAAGTGTCAGGTATAGGAATTAGGCGGTCTCCTGTCCAAATCTGGGTAATTCTAGAATGCTTCATATCAGGCAGAAGTTCTTCGCATTAGTCCAACTTATTGAATACGCAGCATATTTAGTGAGAATGCCATTCAATATAGCGGAAGGGCAATGGATGCCTATAGAGTCAAATCAGGCTAGCTGCTTGAAACTTGATGGGACAAAATGATTGTACTTCTCTTGATTGGCACGGATAACACTTATTGGTGAAAATCAGTGAATCGACGAACAGAACAGTTAGCTTTGTTGAAAAATTATTAAGAATGTGTTTGCATCTGCCACCATTGTTTTGCGTGTTGTGAGTAACGCCAGTGTCGTTTAGCAAGAGAAACAAGAAATATTTAATTGCGCATGTTCAGTGCCTTGGCTTCAAATAGGCCTGTTCTGCGTACCTTGAACCTCAAGTTGACAATACGTGGAGACGACAGTCTGCAGAGCTTGTGAAGCTTTCAGAGGTAAACCATTACTTTTTTTTAGCGGGAGCGGGAACGTACCTAAAGAACAAAATTTTCGATGCACCGATAGCAGCAATGGCACTTGGCTATAGTTGATGTCGGCCGCGCTCAGTTTACAAGGACTAATCAATTTAAGGATAATGCGCACAAGGAATAAACACACCCTCGAACACAATAGAAACTATTCCAAAGAGTTGTAAGGATATATGGTAAGCCTACTAGCATCCCCCGCAAGAAACAAAATAACGCAGCGTGATGAGGCCTACGAACAAGGAAAGTGAAAGAAGAATTGAAATATCGGCGCAAATGCTTTTATTCCTAAACTATTGCAGAAAATTTCCTTCACAAGATTGAGATAGCCGCATCTGTACCTCAATGAACATCCGGGACAAAAATTTTAATAAAACCTCCCGCTTTACTCGTGCCGAGTACACGTTCCATCCATTTTTGTAATCTCTGCGTCTGCAGCTTTGTCATTATTACAGACGTGCACAAAAGAACGTTCGCCTGAATTCTATTTATGATGCGCTGCACCAAGCGAGTGTACTTTGCTCCCAAAATAACGAAGAAACAAAAATGGCCATGCACAATATAATAAAGTGGTGCTATCCGCTTTTGAACTTGTGGGTGAAGCAGACCATAAGAAAATAGAGACTATTGAATAGTCAAGCATTTTGGAAAACTTGTGCTTCTACTGTCCACGTATTGGAAAGCTAAAAGACGTTTTATGCAATAGAAGACAGATTTTAGAATGCACGGTGCTCATGCGGCATGCAGAAAAACTGCAACGAACTTCTCTTGAATTCTTTTTCGTGACTGATATTTTTGCGTAAAAGCTTGCAGCAGTATTGCCAAGTATTTATTTGGCACATAATTATTTATACTCAACAGTGCCTTTAAATCCACGCTGATGGTGCCAGCTCAACGCATTATGTAGATTGGAGAGAAAAAGTTCTTTTTTATATAGCTTTGCGAACTAAAGACATTAAGCAAAAAAGAAACTGGCGTATTATGAAGGAGTGTTGATATTAATTTTATAGTGTGTGTTAAACTCGCTGTTCTATGGTAATTTGAGTCTGATCTGTTTTCGTCAATCGCTAATTAGCGCTCTAGTGGTCGATTTAATAAGCTGAAAATCTGTCGCCTGGTATAATGTCTTCAAAAGTTAGGAGCCACATTATTATTTCTCCATAACAAACGCAGTACATTAGCTGCATAAAATGCATTGCACAAGAGGTCAATAAGTGAAAGCATCTCTGAAGAATTTGTAGTGCCGACGACACAATTGGCTTTTCTCTTGCAGCAATTCGGCAGGCTTTAGAGTCCCCTAAAGCCAGTTGCAAGCAAAGCCTGGTTTTCAACGATTTATAGCCGAAGTTGTAAGGTACACATCATGTGCTTAACACATGCTTACGGCATAGCTAAGTAGGTCTTTTAGATTCAGTTGCGGAATCAAAAAATGAGCGATACGAACTTCGAGCTTCATGCAAATCTTTAAAGCCCAACTTTTCTTTTTGTCACGAGTCCGCCTATAACGATCAACAGCGTTGTGTGCACGCGATTCTTGTGTCATAAAAAGGTGTCCTATTTCGCCGTGGAGAGTACGCCTGAGCATGGATTGGGTTAAAAGAAGGGCACAACACACTCTAGTAGGATTCTCTACAGAAGACGGCGGCTTTCAGTGTGAAACGCGTTGTTCAGATGGTTCCAGGCATTAGGGGGCACTGGTGCTGATTCCGAAGGATTATCAACGCAGTCGATAGACACACTGAAAGATAAACCTACGGCGCGTAGAATTAAGTGGCGCTAGCAGATATTCTCTTACACAGGAGCTGGGTCTCCAGGTGGTTTAGCCTTGCAGTAGACCCAATAATTCGCTATGCAACAGGAAAACTAAGAAGCTACTTTCAAAGTAGGACTTAGAGATGGGAGATTTAGCCGCAGTAGAGTGACATTGGTGGAGTCATTGCCTTTCTGCGCTCTCCAACCCTTCGCTATTGAAGACAGAATGTGCCAATATCTGTCTGCTCAAACGTACGTGACCATACACCTACGTGATTTTATACATATACGATTTTACGAGATGCGAGATCGTAGGCTTACGACCAAATGACGCCTACG
This sequence comes from Amblyomma americanum, assembly GCA_030143305.2. Lineage (NCBI taxonomy): Eukaryota > Metazoa > Arthropoda > Arachnida > Ixodida > Ixodidae > Amblyomma > Amblyomma americanum. Next base: position 8,340 of record JARKHS020031554.1, on the reverse strand, counting down.
AACTCGAACACCTACGTGATCGCAGGCCTACGTGATTGTACACCTATGTGATCTTAGGGAAGAATGGGCCAGAGACACGGAGGCACCGTCGGGGGAGTAAGTCGGTAGAAACACCGGGAATAAGCCTGATTTTAATGTGTATCGACGCAGGAACAGCAGAAAACGAGGTGGAGGCTAGAAATAAAAAAGCTTGAAAAAATAACCTGCGAAAAGGCGTGCCAATCGAGAGAAGTTTCTACCGATAGTTTTGTTTTGTTTTCTCGCGCGCTGCATCCCTTCTCTATCCCAACGCGCTGCCCGTTCGCAAACACGTCGAACTGCCGGCACCGTTTAGACAGCCTACTCTCTTTCGGCGATATAAATGTTCCGAGTGATTTCTGAAACGTGCCTCTTCTTTGCATGGCTAAGATCGGGGCCGTTGCCGATGGTACGTGTTATTGCACTTGGACAAGTTTCGTTTTCATTTTTCACGTGTGTTTTTTAACTGTAGACAATAGGTGATCAGTCGACGTGGAAGAAATGGAAAGGGTAACTGCACGAAAGCCAAGAATGTTTGTTGCTTCAGCGATGCCTCGATACAGGCGGCTGCTAGTGGAGTTAAGAAATCTGAAATATGAACTACGACACTGACCAAGCATCTGCAGCTTTTGGCGCCGTCGCCGGAACCTTGCTATGCTCATGAAGGAGTCTTGACGGCCATTTGCCATTTGTCGCTCTGACACCAAGAAACGCCTGTTGGGCTGGCGTAAAAAAATGCATTTAAAAAAGAAGAAAACCATGCACTAGTAGCTTGATTAGCGACAACCGTAGCACAGCAGATGAAATGCAGTGTGGTTTGTGCAAAAGAAGCAGGATGAAATTGCTGGCGAAGGAGGGATTTTGTTAAGTTATTGCGAAGCTAAACAGCAGATTGTTCACACCACTGAAACATGGAAGTTCTTGCTATTTGGGAACGCTCAGTGCGATTTTTAATTGTTTTGCGATTATTATTTCAGCGGTGTAATGGAATATCATGAAGTATATTTTTTTACAATACACATAAAATGCAAAAAATTTGCCGGTTATGTCATAAATAAGATTGCGAATTTCTTTCTTAAAGCACATGCAACGTGAAAAATCATGAAATTTTATGAACCTGAATTCTGCCGTTTTACTTACCGAACCGAAGTATGGACAATGAGGAAGGCCGTATATTAGTGCTCCGGAATGCAGCTGACCACGTTGGTTTTATCATTTCATATTATTCTCTTCTAAACGCACGTGTGGTCAAACGTCCCGTGACATCGCGCATCAAATTATTATTTCTATCTTCACCGTAGATGGAATTCGACTGCTGCGGCCAGGCTTCAACCTGCTACCTTGGGACTAGCTTCCAAACGCCTAAGCAAAAATTGTACAACTTTTTAATTTAAGTTAACAAGCCCCTTTCGAAATTCGTTGAAAATATTCATTTTTAAGGTTTTATTTTATAAGAAGAATCTTTATTTATGCAAAAATTGCAACAAAAATCGTTTTATCGAACGAGCACACCAATTCGCGCGTTTAGACAGTAAGAAAATTAGACCAATAATGATAGGTTTGGCGCATTTCAAAATGAAAGAACAGGTACTTACTAATGCGAAGAAACTGAAAGGGGAACAATTTTAGCATTTTCTAAGACTATTGCCAGATCACTCGCCTAGGCCTTAAAAACCTCATTCAGTTTGCAGATGCGGGACAACAGGATGACCATATGCAATATCACATACACTTTTGATCAGGATTCTCAACAGGTTGTACCTTGCACCCTATAGCTGTACCCTGTTCCCTCGCACTGCGCTGCTGTTATCTCTGTATCTTTTCTTCGCACTAACAGAGGAAGGCTTCCTCATAAACTCGATGCCCTCAGCAGGCTCATTGATGCCACTTAATGCAATATCGTGATCCTAACCAAAGTTGCCTTACTGAATTAATAGATTACAAATAAGTGCAGACAACATTCCCGAACTCCGATATTTTTCGGCGTGATCGCAAAGACAAGTGAAGCGGTGGCTTGCTGATAGCCACCCTCCGTAACCTTCAAAGCTTCGATTTAAAAATTGACTCACAACTTGAAATATTGTTCATCTGCTCCACCGCCTCTTTTTCCCCCCTATTTTAATCTGCAGTGTTTACTGTGCTCCAGACAGCGACGCTTCGTTTGTTCCACTATTTCATGACGTTATTAAAACTGTAACCTCGAAAATTCTGCATGCTACTGACTTTATATTATGCGATTTTAATTTCCCTGCGATTAACGGCTATTGCCCTTCTGAGCATCAAATTCTGCAGAATGTCATTTTATGAAGACATGTCAATCCTTTGCTTTAACCCAACTAGTCTCTTCCCCAACAACCAGGACTTGGTGCTCATTCAGTAATCTTCGCCAAGTTTCTCAGCCACGTACCAAAACCAAAAAAGCAACCAAAACACTCACTTTATATGATAAAGGCGATAACAGTAGCATTAACCGTGAACGTGACAGCTGCTGTGCTTGGTTTCTTGTTGACCTTGAATAAAGATCTACCCAGGCTAACTGGCTTCTATTTAAGAATAAAATGAATAACCTCAATCAACGGTACATTCCTACAATTACTGTGCGTGTGCGCGTTTCTACCCCTTGGTTCAATATTACTTTAAAATGCCTCAATAACAAAAAGAAAAGACTTTTTCGGGCTGCCAGAAGGAGAAATAAGCTTTGCACGTGGAAGAAGTATTAGAAAGCCGAAAAGGTTTATAACGCCCAAGTTTTTGAATCTAAGCAAACACTTTTTAACACCACACTGGCCTGAATGTTGCGCAGAAGCCGTCGTCAATTTCCTAACCCTAACGCTAGCAACACAATAACTCTTTGCGACGATGATTACACTGCTGTTGCCGAACAGGATGTTCCAGAAGTGCTTAACCAAATCTTTAGTTCTGTATTTACTCGCGAACCGGACACGGGTCTACCTGGCTTTCCTTCCTTTGGTTTCCCAGTTATGCCCGATATATCATTCGAACCTCATGGTGTTGTTAACATAATTCATTCTTTGAAACTATCCTCATCATCAGGTACTGATGAAATTAGTGTTAAGGTGCTAAAAAAGACAAAACATGCCACAAGTGTCCTGCTCATTGATATCTTTCAGAAGTCCCTTTCATCAGGCACTTTCCCGCATGCCTGCAAAGTGGCTGAAGTCCTTCCTTTACTAAAATAGGGCCCTTCATCTTCTCCTGACAATTACCGTCAGATATCTATTACTAGCGCTCCATCAAAGCTAAGGAACACGTAATCTTCTCTCACATCATAGAATTTCTATTTTCTCTTAATTTCGTTCAATTGCTAAGCAGCACGAATTCGTAAATGGCTTTCTTGTGATACTCAATTAGCTCTAGTTATTAATGACCTAAGCGCTAAACTTCACCGCAGCATTCTTGTGGACACCCTCTTTTTAGACTTCGGAAAAGCCTTTGACAAAGCCCCACGCAAACAAATTTTTTTGAAACTGTCGCACCTTAATCCCAATTCCATTGTTCTCGCCTGGATTCGTAACCTTTTATCTAACCGGCAACAGTTTGTTTTTGCTAATAAATGTTCATCTTGTCACTCGTCTGTTATTTCTGGCGTACACCAAGCCACGGTGCTCGGGCTCCTTCTTTTCCGTATTTACATAAACGACCTACCAACTGACATACGCTCTAATATACTCTTGTTCGCTGATGCTTTCGTTGTTTACTGTCCTATACTCGCTAACAATGATCCCCAGCTCCATCAATCCGACATAGATTGCATATTATGGTGGTGTGCTAAATGGCTAATGTCACTTAACTTGAAAAAAACTTCTCTTCTTTCCGTCCACAGGCGTCAATCCGACCCATCCTCAAATTACTTTATTTAAAACTCAGAAATCTCCGCTGTAACAACTTACAAATACTCAGCTAGATAGATAAAGAGGAGGAGGGAAAGGCAGGGATGTTAACCAGAAAGGGGTCCCGGTTGGCTACCCTGCACTGGGGAAGAGGGATTAGGGGACTGAACGGAGGAATAGAGAAGAGAAATAAGGCATAACACACACACACGCACAACGCTGTCACAATTTGTCACTCAATCCAGTCGCTCTCAAGTAGGCAAAGAGTGCCTTGTATGCCTTGAGGGCAGTCGACTGCTGTGGCCACGGACCGAGGATCTTTTGCTCTGTTAATGGGCGAGGATCGAGACGGTCCAGGGCACAACACAGTGTATGTCTTGCGCTCGCAAATGCAGGGCACTCACAGAGAAGATGAGCGATGGTCTCCGCACAAGCGCAGCTTTCACAGGCAGGACTGTCGGCCATCCCCATCCGGAAAGCATAGTAATTGGTAAATGCAACACCGATCCATAAACGGCATAACAATGTTGCTTCGCGACGTTCTAAGTTACGTGGAAGACGAAAGCGCAGTTCAGGGTCCAGTGCCTTGAGGCGGAGGTTGCAAAACTCTCCCGTGTTCCACGCTGAAAGTGTGAGCTCCAGCGCCAAAGGGCGAAGCCCACACGCAGCGTCAGGTCTTGATATGGGGATCCTCACTGGAAGTCCGTCGTTGTGAGCACAACGCGCAGCCGCATCGGCCTGGTGATTACCGTTAATACCACAGTGTCCTGGCAGCCATTGAAAAATGATGTCATGACCTTTGGAAACGGTGCCATGGTACAGTAGACGGATCTCAGCAACAAGTTGCTCCTGCGACCCACGGCGTAGCGCAGCTTGCAGGGCTTGAAGGGCTGCTTTAGAGTCGGTGAAAACCGTCCAGTCATGTGGAGGTTCTTGACTGATAAACTCTACCGCAGCCCGTAAGGCTGCGAGTTCCGCACCAGTTGAAGATGTTGGATAGGTCGTCATCACTTTGATGAAGATGGATCTGGCCGGTATCACCACCGACCCCGCAGATCTGGTCGAGTGAAGTGATCCATCTCTGTAAATATCTATGCGGTGACTGTGGTAAGAATGCAGGTGATTCAATGTCAGTTGTTTGAGAGCGGGCAGTGATACACCAGCTTTCTTTGTAATGCCAGGAATATAGAGGTGAAGCCGAGGTTCATGAAGACTCCATAAGGGTGAGCACGGTCTTGACGCAGGGGTGAACTGCGATCGAAGATTTGCGCGATGGGCTTCAATGACTTTGGCGAATGCAGTAGGCGGCCTAATTATTGGGACTGTTGCGAGGTGATGACAGGAAACCCGTGAAAAGTGCCGATTATCTGTTCTCATGGTGTCATCAGCAATATATGTAGTAACAGGATTTTCCCGGGCAACAAGAACAGTTGCTGCTGTTGATGCACATTTAAGCAGTACAAGGCAGATACGGAGAGCTTGCGCTTGCACACTTTGAAGAGTCTTCATATTTGTCGTTGTAATGGAACTGAATATCGGAAGACTGTACCGAATGTAGCCCAGAAATAGGCAACGGTACAGTTTTAGCATCGAGCGCACTGATGCGCCCCAGGACTTTCCCCCGAGGAAGCAGAGGACGTGGACAATCGAAATTAGTCTCTTTCTCATGTGGTAGATATGTGGACTCCACGAGAGGTTTCTGTCGATGACAACACCAAGGAATCTGTGGATTCTCTCATAGGAAATGGCTTCGCCATTGATGCGAATGGTGTAATGTGACATTATTTTGCGTGTGAACGCCATAAGTGAACACTTTTCGGTCGAAATGTTCAGGCCCTGCAAGCGAAGATAAAATGTCAATATCGATTCCGCCTCTTGAAGCCTTGCATGAACTTGAGGACGGGTCACCCCCGATGCCCAAATACAGATGTCGTCTGCATATACAGAGATCTGAGCAGATTGTGGCAATACGTCGACCAGGCCGATAAGAGCAAGGTTGAAGAGAACTGGGCTCAGCACTCCACCTTGAGGGACTCCGCGTGAATTTCGTTGTTAGGACGTTGGTCCATCCGCAGTCAGAACAAAAAACGACCTCTATGATAAATAGCTGCGTATCCAACTGAACGTGCGGCCTCCGATCTCAGCAGCTTCCATTGCGTCCAAAATGGCCTGATGCGTTACGTTGTCGTAAGCGCCCTTGATATCTAAATACAATGCCACGGTCAATCGTTTCAAACTTTTGCTGTGTTGCACCTACGTTACAAGGTCAATCATGTTGTCGATAGACGAGCTGCCCTGTCGGAACCCAGACATGAAGGTTGGATAGATCTGATATTGCTCCAAGTACCATTCCATGCGTGTGAGTAGCACTCTTTCCATGACTTTGCCGAAGCTCCTGGCGAGTGCAATTGGACGGTATGATGAAAGGTCGAGCGGTGATTTCCCCGGTTTAAGAAGTGGAACCAGACGACTGGTCTTCCAATTATGAGGAACTATGCCAACAGTCCATGACTTGTTATAAGTGTCCAAAAGAGCCCGTCGAGCTTCTTTGCCAAGGTTGGCCAGTGCGGAGTACGTCACACCATCGTGCCCTGGTGATGATAACCTTCTACAACAAGCCAGCGCAGCATTAAGTTCTTCCATGGAGAGTAGTGCATCCATCCGAGAATCCCGTGAGGTTGGAACATTGTTGCAGTGCAGCGTTGCGCCTGGATTCGGATAGCCTATTATTCTTGCGCAGAAATCTTCAGCTACCTCAACCACACTGCGCCTTGCGCCTTTGGTGTAGCGCTACGGATTTGAACGGATAGCGCTGTTGAGGGTACCTGCGGAGACCCCGAATTACACTCCAAACGCGTGACAAAGGCTTCCGTGGATCAAGTGTTTGGCAAAATGTCCTCCACCATTGTGTTTGCAGTGCCTGATTTCCGCGCTGAATCTTCTTCTGTATGCGCCTAGCATCTCTTAGGTCTAGGCGCGACTTTGTGCGTCGGTATCTGCGCTCTGCCCTGCGCCGTTGTGATTGCAGTCGCTGCAATTCGAAGTCAAAATCGGTGTAGTTAGCGACAGGGTTAAAAAGCACGTGGCGTGTTCCATGGCCTCCTTAATTTTTTGTTCAAGATCGGTAGAGAAGCCCTCTGTGCACGCAGCCTCCATAAGTAATTTAAAAACTGTCCAGTCAATGCGCTGCCTACACGTGCCTGGGAAAAATCTAAAATGGCCGGTAATAATCAGATAGGTTAGGATATGGTCGCTTACTTAGGCCTTAATTTAACGCATGATCTTAGGTGGCCATACCATGTCACATAAATCTCAAGAGAAGCAGATCTGCTCGCCGGGTATTTGCGGCGATCGTTATGTCTAGCACCACCATCGTTGAAATCACTAACGTATCTAACATTTTACAATATAAACTTGAGTATGCATGCACTATCTGGGACCCTAATCAAAATAATCATTCTAATACGCTAGAAGTAATTCAAAACCGCGCCACAATGTTCGTCTTCTCTGTTTATTCTTATCATGAAAGTGTCACCAAACTAAAACGCAATGTTCATCTCACAAGTTAACTAGCCGATGTCACATCGCAAGATTATCTGCATCACAAGTCATCTGTTATCATGTTTCGCACGAGTCTGTTATCATCCTCGCCTACCGCACCTCCTCCACCTGCCCGCACATCTGCTGATCTGTCCACATTTTTTGTACGCACCGCGAAGGACCGGAATCACTTGCCTGGTTACGTCGGGCTTCGTGCCGATCCATCATTATTAGAGTCATCAATTGTAACAATGTTATGCCTTGTTTTCCACTCCCTCATGTAATATCCCTGCAATTGGGCCTTTGAGGTAGTAATAAATAATAATGTGAGCCTTCAGGGATCTCTTCTTTCACTTGAACATACCATCATCATCCTGCAGCTCCGCCTGTGGCACGCGCCTCGGGTCCGCCATTAGAATAAACGCCAGCCACGGCCGTCTTGCAGTCTTAGCCTAGGCTTTTTCCACAAACATCCTACCCTCTCGGCCTGGCCTTCCTTCACAAGTGGTACGTGTGAAACTCAATCCCCTTGCTGCCTTGTACTCTGCCTCCGCTGGAGTTGCATTCCGGTCGCCGTTTCGCACCTCGCCCCATCGTGATGCCAACCGAAGACAACCCCGACCCTGCCGGGCCCGCTCCCTCGGCCTCACCTCCGACCGCGCCCTTCCGACAACGCGACCCGCCGATGTTCGATGGTCGTCGCAACGAAGACGTGGATGACTGGCTCGACTATTGTATGAACGCTGCAGTGCCTGCAACCAGTGGAGCGACGCTTTAAAATTCCTCAACGTTTCTTTCTACCTCACTGGGGTCGCTAGAAACTGGTTCATAAATCGCGAACCCCATTCCACTAACTGGCCTAACTTCAAACAGCAGTTCCGTCAGTAGTTTGCCGACCAGGCTGTTCGGACTGAGGTCGCCAAGAAAAAGC
>JARKHS020031553.1:0-13629 GCA_030143305.2 Amblyomma americanum | reverse complement strand
CCATTAAAATCATGGTGTAACCCTCTGTATTCTCACCCCATTCATCGACTTCCCGTCACGTAATATTTGGTGGATATACGGGGTGCATTAATCGCCATCCTGGTCCCGGAGCTTCGGCGTCTTGAGTCTGCCTCTTCCGTTGTCTTCAGCCATGTGTATATACACACGGCACCTGACTGGCACCGCCCGGCTGTGCCCAGCTGTGCCCAGCCTTCCAGCACAAAACTAACATCGCCGCTCACCCCCCCCCCCCCCCCCCCCAGTAATTCGCCCCGACCAGAAGGCACGACGAAAAGACCCTCTATACTCACCGACCCGCGAAGCCACATACAGCTAAGAACACAGCCTCATGCCCATGCCGTTCAGTGGCCCTGGCTGGAGAAGGTTCGACCGAGTAGTCGTGAAGGGACACTTCTTCGAATGGGCAACTACGGCATGGGCTGACCAGCGGCGCTAAACCCCTTTCGTCTATAGTGCTCGCTTCGTCTATTCGTCACTTCGCATCAATCCGACGCACACAAACTCCTAGCATAAACAGTACTATAGCTCTCTGAGCCTCCCGCCGGGCTCACCTCGCCATTAATCAGACGAGGGACAGGCTGCACAAATTTTGAGTCGCCTCTTTCCGACCTTGTGCTGTGGAGCGAAGTGGAGGAGGCATCAATCAGCATGCACAAGATTATGCGTGCTTTGTGGGCTACAGGCGGTTTTTAAGAGCGTGAGCTCTTATTACTAGCATTCGAAGATTTCTCGTCCGTCCGAGATGTCAAGGTGGCGGCCGGAAATCACAGGCCAAGAAATTGACTCCCCCTCACACGCCCACGCGCGCGCAGTGGCCGGGCCGCCGGCACGGCCACCGGTTTACCCCCTACGCTGGCGTTCCGCTATATATATGTACCGTCCGAGAAGGTGCCGCAAATACTGCCATTTCGAGGTGCCATTGGTGACATAATTGTGGCCCGCCCGTTTACCGCAGAGGGTTCGGAGCGGGGGCAAACGTAAAGTAATTATTCGTGTTGAAGCCTCGTTTATGTGAGGGATTCGTACCGACGATTTTGATCCTCGAAACCGTAATGGTGGGCAACCTTCGGAGGGCCGTGGCAGGCGAACCATTGAACACAGCGGGATGCGGGTGGTACTAACCAAATCGTCGTTTTGGTTTTATAATTTGGGACCTGGGGGTAAAATTCGGATATAACGAATTTGAGGCTTTGATGCAAAGTAGGTGCCCATTAATAATCATCGTTAATAATATTTTAAAACATAGTCGAAAGCACAGGTGACAACTTAGCCAACGCTGTAAGTTTTATTTCGCATTCGCAAATCATTACTTACTTTTTTCTGCAAGCACCTAGAGCTTTCCACACAGCACTCGCGAGAGATTTCTATTAGGCCGTGCCAGCTTTCGGCTTGTGCGCTGTTATCTGCGACAGAAGAAAGCTCTCTCATCTTGTCCCTTTCAAAAGACAGTATTCCCACGAATGCAAATGCTCAGGGCACTAATTTTTTGATAAAGGCTTTAACGTACAAGGTGATCACGAATAATCTCGAAGGCATTCTGCCGTCGGCTGCACGGTAGATAAAGTGAGTGCGTGATCAATTTTTGCAGACGATGATGTACTTAATATAAGTTCAATATTTCTCTTAAAAACCAAATAGTGGTGCGTAAATGAAAGCAATAATGAAATTCTTGTGAATAAAAAAATGTTGCGAGTTGTCAGCCTGTTTTACATTATTAGAAGCCCTGTTCCAATCAACGTCCACATGACCGGCCAACTTTCGGACCGAACAACGTTGAGGATAATTTTAAATATAACTGAGACCTACCGTGCCCTTTTCTTTTTACATACTGGCGTTTGATGTCTTGTTCCTAATGAAGCCTGTATATATCTTGCTTGTTTAATTTGTCTACGAATGTCCAAAGGAAAAATTTTTAACTTGACTTAAGTTCGTTTTTTTTTACGATGAGGGCATCTTACGAGCAGAATGCTAAGTGAGGAAAATATCAGAATTTCATTTCCACGCAACAATGGCATCTACCCTGACTATTGCCTCCACCGGGCTAGTGCAGCGCTGTTGCTTATTTCTTTTTCTTTACATATTGTCCTGTACGATTGTAATATGTGGCAGAGCTGGCCAGTGTGAGGACGAAAAGTGAGTGCTAATAGGAACCCAGCAGCGTAGGCAAGTTTTTCGAACCTTGCCTGATTAGCGGTTAGCGCTGCCCAAAGGTACTCATTGCTCGAGTGGAAGTAGCTTCTGACTACTCCTATGTCATCATCTGTGGCCGGTGGTCTATGGCCGGTCTGAGTGTCTCAGCCTGTCTTTTTCCTTTGGAGTGTTATTTACGATGTCACTCACTCAGTTCAGAGGAGAGTGGAAAGGCGGGGTGTTTTTTGGATCCAGAGGGCGATGGAATGAATTTGTGGCAATGAAGCTTTCATACTTTTTGTTTTTAGGAGCCCGAGGAGGTTGCGGTTCAATATGCTCAAGCACGTAGGACTTTTCATTTTATTTGCTGCAATCGTGGATTTCATCGGAATTGATGGAACGGCCAATGTGCCGGTACCTGTGGATAAAAATGGTAAGCCTTAGGTGCAGTATTATTAATGGCTGGCTCGTGCCATTTGCTTCTTTACTTTTGGAGCAGGACAGACATTATAGTCAGCACTCATAATTGAGTGATAATAATGCACATCCTGCAAAAAATACTTCTGTACCATCCAACTCATAAGAGGCATGTCTTGACCGCAGTTTTACAGTTGAACGAAACGAGCGCGCACACGCTTCGGTCCGATCTTTTCTTCCTCGGAATTCTTCTACGTCCTCCCTGATTCAGGCTCCACCTCTCCTTTAACAACATATTCAGAGATTTTACATCATTTGCTCCTTGAAAGGCAGACAGGCCCGAGGCCCGCTAAGGGTCTTAGTAAATCAGAAGAATATCACCTTCGAAGGCCACAATCTATGTCGTTTAATAATCCAGCTACGCTTCACGCTATTGAGCCCGAGTCCTTATTGCCAGAGTGCAAATTTTGTAGCCAGAAGGCCAGCTTATACCATACTGCATGGGCTTGTCCGGACACTAGCAGTATTGACATAATAAATCAGTAAACATGGGTGGGCAGGGAGGCAGCCCTGTCCAGATCGGTCCTCGAGGATCAACGAGCCCTTGTCATCAGAGCACGGGCAGCGGCTTTTACTAACGGTGTCCAGGACTGGGGACCCGATCAGCCTTCTTATTGCAGCTTTAAATAAACGCTTTCATCGTCATCATCCTCTCGTGGCCACTGCGCGCTGCATTCAATTTACGTTTGACCTAAATTATTTGCGCTTTCTGTCATTTATAGGTTACCTATTCTGAGGGTACTATAGGGGATAGAATTGTGAACAATGAAGCACTGGCAGACGACGGACGAAATGAGTACGAGATACACAGTGCGCTGAACTAATAGCTTTAATATCAAAAGAAGGCGATCCGCACGTTTTTATACAGTGACCCGATATTAGCAGTGATTAGATGGCGCATGCGCAGTTTAAAGCAAAAAAACACAAGCGAAAAAACAGGGGCAGCGCGCAAACGCATTTTTGAACCCACGCCATGCCGACACAAAAGGCACAAGGGTGTCCGACTCACTCCGGTTGGCAAAACAGGGGACAGACATTTGCAGCAGGCGAGTTCGTAGAAAAAACGTTTATTGTCGCTCCACATCGCTACCCAGTCACCTTATATTGTATGAAAGTATTGAAGACCTAATTGCTCATTCCTCTGGTAAACCCTTCAGGTGACTGGGAAGCGAACTAGAGCTAAAATAAACGTTTTTTCAAAAACTCAACCCCTCAAACTCTTGTCAACGATAGTACATCTGTTAGTGCAAGTTTTTATAAGCAGTGGGTGGGGTGGCAGTTTAACATACTGTCATAAAAAGTGCTGAAGCGGCAATCATTTGCAGCCAGAAATATGGGATAGAGCAGCATCAGCTTTTACTGGATTTGGGAAAAGCAGAACTCGTGCGTTCAGAATTCTTGAAGAGATATAGGTTGACAGGAAGTTTGGTTTTTCGAAGATCGCAAGAGACTGGCCAAACGACCAACCGAGTTCTCGAGGAAGACTTTGCGCGAGCTTAAAAAGCTCTAGACTGACTGTTATCAGTATTTCCGCAGATTTGGTCCTGTTATCAGGCTCAAAAGTAACTGCATGGGCTTTGTGACGTCATTTGCAGTGTGCCGAACTAAACGGTGATGTAGGTAAAGGAACACCTGGTGTTAATATATGACGAGTAAAAGGAGTGGATTCATTAGATGAATGAATATCTTTGTCGAGCGGGAATGATGGTTTGGTTTGGTTTATCGGGGTTTAACATCCAAAAGCGACTCAGGCTCTGCAGGACGCCGTAGTGAAGGTCTCCGGAAATTTTGACCACCTGGGGTTCTTTAACGTGCGCTGACATAGCACAGAACACGGGCCTCTAGAATTTCGCCTCCATTTTTTTTGGTCCGTCGAGCTGGATTCGAGGCGAATGATGAGATTCACTGTCCACGTCGCCCGAAAATAATTTATATGGACGTCGTTATCAATGTTCCGCGTTAAACTATAGGGGCGGCAACATAATGACAGAGGGCCGAATCGCCGGTCGTGAAGTTTGGCTTCGTATCTTAATTAAATGCAGCAAGAGCGGCGAAATAGATAATGGTACTCTTGATAAGGGCATGCTTCTGTAGGCAAGACAAAATCCAGGATTTGGATACGGGTTTGAAGGGAACTACGACTCGGAGCACCCTTCTGCTCTTGTGAAAGATTGAATGAAAAATAGGACAGAGGACCTTATGAAGTGTTCAAGCCAGCATTCTGAGATTACATTAAGGTAATGTCTTTTGGTATCGCTGGAAGGATACACGCCACGAAACACCGAGCACAAAGTCCTGAAGCTGCTTCGAAAGTGGGGAAACACAGACCCAACATCCACAGACAATTTGGTGGACTCCATGATATTACAGAACCAAGCAGGGATTGCGGGAAAATGTTTGCATGTAAAGTGCTGGTGCAACAAGTTGATGTGAAAAGGCATTCTTTAATATTTTTGCCTCAGGTTTAATGCAAAACATATAGGAGCCGATACGTTCACACAGCTCAGAAAGCAGTTCTTTAATAATTTTGCTGTGGGAACTAATTTGTGCCTATTATGATAATAAACATTGCCCCTATCGTGTAAATATTCAGGCACTGATATCCGGCTAATCTCGCACAAGAATTATAGTTCGCTCACCAACGTTCGCTCACACTGAACATTGCCCGAATTCTCTTCTTGTGCTCTCAGTAGCTCAATGGAATACATAAATCTAGCGTGGCCACCATTAGCGATATTGATTTTTTTCAATTAGCTCTTCACTCATTCTTCCAATTTCAAAGCATTTCGTTGAAATTATTCCAGAGCCCTTCACTATGGCGCCTCTTTCTCTGTTCGGTCATTCAATCCCACTTTCCTCCCTTCCCTTGCGGCGCAGTTCGGATATTTACCGAGATGTGAGACAATTACTGCGGCATTTCCTTTCCTCAAAAACCAATTTATCGTAAGTTTTAATTTATGCTCAATGTTCCTTGAAGACTCGCTTTTGCTTCTTTAATTTAAAAAAAGGACAAAAGTGTTCTCGCGAAATGTTTCCAGATTAATTTACTTTTAATTTGTAGCAATGTTTTTATTGCACTGCAAGTGTAATCACTTTATTTTTATTACTTTTTCTTTCTCTCTATTATTCATTGCGTCATCTCTGGCATTTTTGATATTTCATTATTTGCCTGTATACAGTTAAAGTTTAGTGTGATTGCGTAATGCCATATGTAATGCCCTCCGAGCCCTTACGGTAAGGAAATAATTAAGTAAGGAGGATCAGTTGCAAAGGACTCCTTAGGCATGGAGTTCTTGTCATCTTGCTCATAGTTAAAGGCACACGACAGCGGCTACCTCGAGCATGGTGGTAACAAGCAATAATTTGCGATTTCATATCTTCCGGTTGTGTGTGGAAAATATTACAAAGTTTTGCCTCATCACCTTCAATTTTCTCGTGATGCCCGACCACTGGTTTCAGGTGAGGTTAGGATTTCTCGTCGTCCTTAAGTTCGGCACGGACTGCGCAAGAGGTTCGCAATCCGTGGCGAACCAAGTTTGAAGCCTGCTAAATGCATTTCATTTTAGTATCTTTTGCTTGTTTGCTTTCCTTGAAGGTTCTTGCGTCTATCACAACGAGACCATTCCAAATCAGCACGAGCTTCTTTTGGGACTTTCCCACACGCCTTGCGAAAAGCTAAGGTGTGACAACGCCAGCAAAACTGTAACAGTGACAGGGTAGGTGGCTTGTTGACGTTGCAAGTATTTTTCTCAATTTAGTTCATAATATCATTCATAAGTGGTGCGTTATTCCTGCAGAAAAGATTACAATTATGTTAATTTCTTTTGTGTCGCGCAAGGTACACACTGTTATACGCTTTCATCTATTCACATACACTTACTTGACAACCATGGTGGCTCAGTGGTTATGGTGCTTGGCTGCTCACCCGAAATACGCGGATTCGAGCCAATCGCGGCGGTCGCATTTTCACGAACGTGAAACACTAGTGTCCCGCGTGGTGTGCGATATCAGTGTGCGTTAAAGAATGCCAAATGTTCGAAATTTCTGGATCGGTTCACTGCAGCGTCCCATGGCCTCATTCAATTTGAGACATAAAACTTCTATAAACCAAACCAAGCAAAAGCGCGAGCACTTCTGCGCTTGGCCTTCAGAGTGTGCGGCGAAAGATTAAATTGGTATCGTGCAGTTTATTTTGAAGCTTTGTTGAAAACATTTTACAACACTATCTGCGAAGCGCTTGTTAAGAGAAGAAACGCGCTGCACACTTCTGTGATGCCTAAATTGTCCAACTAAGTTCTGGCGACATCTCGTGCCACGCAAGAAATCGGTCCTTGGCTTTTCTGCGGATAGCACGGGTATGCTGGTATGCTCGAAGAGTTATGAACACCACGAGCGCTCAACTGGTATTTAAGCTCGGTATCCACATACGATGACGGCTGCACACCACAGTTTTATTCCGTTGAGGAACTACCTAACATTGTGGTATCTCTATATCTGAGCAAGGTGTGTTAGCTCTTCTACTTAATTTAGACACTAAGAAGTCACCAGGGATTCACGAAATACCTAACACATTTCTAGTATGGTATGCTGAATGATGAGCAAAATACTTCATTTTAACTTTCAGGAAATCAATTAAAGTTCATAGCTTGCGAGTGATCCGAAATTCGAAAAATTGCCCCAATTACAAAAAAAAAACAGCACCTTCTTTCTACCGGCAGATTTATCTCGTGTGCAGTGCAGTAAACTTGGTAGAACACGTGATCTGTAAACAGATAACTGACTTTCTCGAGGAGAACCACATTCATGATAACCGTCAGCACGGGTTCCGCCATGATCTGTCAGTAGCACAAGAGAGTCGACGTTAGCGCCACACATCTGCAAACAAAAAGTCAAGGTCAAGAATAACGTTGTGCGTCGGACGTATGGCACCGCCATTTCCGTGCTGAACACTTCACCACTGAAGGAAACCTTAACACTATACACTCCAACCGCAGGCAACGGTTCACCACCCACGCCACAAAACTACATTTTTGTCCCATCAAAGCAAAAGTTTACATCCGAGGAGGCACGTAAACGCAGCACTCGTAACCGAAACAGTAGCAGCGGTGCCACTAAAGCTATCACAGGTACACCATCCACTAGCACATTCACTTTGTTCCGTACCATAACTACAGGCAGGGGTATCACTTCCGGCGGCAGACATCCAGCGACCGCACCCCCATCGGTCGCGCCGACTAGTTTTCCGGCGGAGGCTAGGAGGAGCGGCGTTGGGGTGATGGAGGTGGACGAATGCGGAAAGCTGGAGGCGGTGTCACACTTCTATCCGATGCCGGCGAACGATTCCGCATTTGTGCAGGCCATGGGTTGCCGGAATCAGGCGGGTAGGATGGGTATCGAGAAGGAACGGGTTAGTAATCAGGCCGCGGAGGATAGGTAGAGGAGCCGTAGCGGGATGGTTGGTCGGCGGGGACAAAATTGCGAGATGTGACCGGGTTGACTGCAGCGGTAACCGACAAGAGAGGGACTAGGAGCAGGCTGCGCCGGCATGTAGTCATCATACGGAGGAATGGGCCGAAAGTTCACGTCGTATGTTGCCTGCATAGGCTTATAAAAACGGGGCAGGTGCTCCTGGGG
The DNA here is from genome assembly GCA_030143305.2 of Amblyomma americanum. Classification (NCBI taxonomy): domain Eukaryota; kingdom Metazoa; phylum Arthropoda; class Arachnida; order Ixodida; family Ixodidae; genus Amblyomma; species Amblyomma americanum. Next base: position 5,367 of record JARKHS020031553.1, on the reverse strand, counting down.
CGATAGCGGTATGTTGCTCGGCCGCAGCCCTCGGAGTACCCGGTGCTCCTCAAAGTCCGCTGCGTTAACGATGGCTGGCGGAGGAGGGCACGTGGGATACACAGAGAGAGCGTTGAGGAATTCTGAATGAGTTCCGGCGACCTGGTCAGCTCTTCGTGAAAGTTTTGGCAGGCCACGGAGGCCAGATCACATGATGATGGTTTGTCTACAGCTGCCACCATGGTAATCCTTGCCAACCGTCCGAATTTCGGTGTGATGCGACGCATTTTGTTGCATTTGGGTTGCAAGCCCCAAGGGTAGCGTTGGCCTGGCGGCCTGGGGCAAAGCTGGAAACATCCGAAGGTCCCGGCAAAGGATGAGTCGACTGGCAACAGAACAACTTGTTTATTCTGGCATCTCAAAAGAGCAGCCGGTCAGGGCGACCACGTTACTCGCAGGAAGAAATCGAAGTCTCTCGTTGGCGTCCGGGGCAGCTCCCTTTATATACCCTCGGAGTCGAGGGCAAGAAGGAGCGGCTTGGGAAGAGTCATCCGATACGGCGACGCTTGAACATGTTCAGGCGTGACGTGCGCGTCCGCCTGGCCGGCGCCGGTCAGACCTCCTCGCCTCCCAGTTGCGGAGCTTCTCTCCCCGGCTGCCGCGCTTTGACAAGCGTGGGCACCAGCATGCACACACACACACACGCACGCACGACGACACGAGGCACTGAAACCTGCCTGGACGCGCTTGGCGGGAGACGATGCGGCCGCGATGAACGAAGCCGCGGCGTCCGTTGCATCCGCGCCGGCTATACCGCGCGTTGTAGGCGAGACGTAACAGACCGCCCCGCCGGGAGAAGGAGATCCCGATGGTCAGGGGACTGCATCCGCTGTCCAGAGGGATGTCGCTCGATGATGCTTGTAAACGAAACCGGTCGTCCCTCGACGTTGCTTGAGCGCAGCGCACAGAGAAGGCCTCGTTCTCAGGTTCAGGATCACACAGGGCACTGCAAAGTCACTTCAGGAGAGTTGCCATTTTTGTGCTCGTTCCCAGCAAGCGTTAGAACTACGCCGAAACGCAACCGCTCAGTCAGCAAGCACGAGACAACCCTCACTAAGTTCTGCCAGGCTCTTTCCCCTTTTATACTACTGCCTAGTTCCATACAGTAGTCAAGCAGCACTCAGAACGCGTCCACAAATTGGAAAATTGCACAAGAAAGCACATAATCACTTTGAAACACTAAACAAAAGCAATATGTTAAAAATCCTGCCTCAGGAAGAAAACATCAGTAACCAACAACTTTGAGGCGGATTCCTACGTTAGGGGCTTCGACTTAAGCCATCGGCGTTACCGTTGAGACTCCCCTTTTTGTAACGCACCTCAAAGGAATATTGTTGCAAAGCGAGGCTCCAGCGCAGGAGGCGGCCATTTTTGGGAGAGATGTTCTGCAGCCATTGGAGAGGGCAGTGATCCGTCTCAATGATAAACCTCGAGCCGGCTAGGTAGCATGACAATTTCTGAACGGCCCACACGAGACACGCACACTCTTTCTCGGTGGCGCTGTACGCCTGCTCACGACAGGTCAGCTTACGACTAGCATACAGGACGGGGTGTTCCACTTCTCCATTGTCCCTTTGGCACAGTACAACGCCCATGCCTCGCTCACTAGCATCGCACTGAACAACGAACCCTTTGGTATAGTCTGGCGATCGTAGCACAGGCTGGCTTGTTAGGGCGCTCTTTAGGGCGCTAAAAGCTCTCTCCTTTGTCTCGCTCCAGACGACTGTTTGGGGCTCTGTTTTTCTTAGAGCATCCGTCAGGGGAGCCGCGATATCGGAGTACCTGGGGATGTACCTCTGATAGTAGCCGGCGACACCTAAGAACGACCGAATATCGGTCTTCGTGCGCGGTTGCGGGAAGTCTCGCACAGCGGCCACCTTTATTTCAGAGGGGCGGCGACGACCCTGTCCAATCACGTGACCGAGGTAGACAACCTCGGCCTGTGCTAATTGGCACTTGGGAGCCTTGACTGTCAAGCCCGCTTCGCGCAGGCGGGTTAGCACTGCCCGCAAGTGTGCCATATGCTCAGACCAGGATGCGGAGAATATCGCTACGTCGTCTAAATACGGTAAAGCAAATTCTTCCTGTCCCCGCAACACTTTGTCCATGAGGCTTGAAAAGCAGTATGGCGCGTTCTTCAAACCAAAACTCAAAACTTTAGGACGGAATGTTCCCATTGGTGAAATGAACGCCGCATACCTACTAGCCTCCTCTGTAAGTGGAACCTGCCAATAACCCCTGACAAGATCTAGGGTGGAAATAAACTGAGCGCTACTAACTTTCTCAAGGCGCTCCTCGATGTTAGGGATCGGATAAATTTGATCCTTAGTGATAGAATTAAGCCTGCGGTAGTCGACGCAAGGACGAGGTTCCTTGCCCGGTACCTCAACTAAAATCAAAGGGGAGGTATAATCACTCTCACCCGCCTCAATAACACCGAGCTGTAGCATTTTCTTTACCTCAGCCTCCATAATATCGCGCTGGCGGGGTGACACCCGGTACGCCTTGGATCGTACTGGCTCTGGGGAGGTAAGTTCTATATCATGAGTAAGGACAGAAGTCCTACCAGGCCTCTCAGAGAACTGACCTTGAAACTCTTGTAAGAGTTGGTGTAGTTCGGTTTTCTGCTCAGCTGACAGCGGTGCTTTAATGATTAAGTCACTAATGACCTGATCAGTGTCTTCCCTGTTCGTCACTGAGCCTAGTCCCGGAAGCTCGACCGGAAGCTCTTCTAACTTTCCCGTGTCGGGCATTTCCTCTCCAGTACCTGGTGCCTTCAACGCTACAGGCTCAATTTTATCCAGTTCGGACGTGCTCGGAATATCAGCTTGCTGCGCCTCCGACCCTTTCTCATTGTTCGACAACGTCGGCCCCGCAACTACCGCCTTTGCAGCGAGCTCCCGAACTCTCGGTCTGGTTAAGGCCTGAACGCTAGCCTCACCAAACAAAAGCCCCTTCTCGCGCAGGAGGTGATCGGACCTGTTCGAAAATAGGTACGGGTACTGGGGGGGCAGCATAGATGACACTGCGGCCTCCGTCTCAATTGCTCCGAAAGGTCCTTCAATAAGCACTTTTGCTATGGGCAGACACACGCTGTGAGCTTCCACGGCTTGCTTGATCCATGCGCACTCGCCCGTGAACATATCGGGTTCTACGTAAGAGGGGTGAACTACATCCATTGTAGCTGCGGAATCCCGAAGCACTCGGCACTCTTTCCCGTTCACGAGGAAGTCTCGCATGTAAGGCTCGAGAAGCTTCATGTTCTCGTCAGTGCTGCACAATGACAAAAACACGACTTTTGTTTTTGTTTCTGGACACTGCGCCGAAAAGTGACCCGGCTTCTGGCACGTATAACACACGCGCGCTTGCCTCGCCTCGAACCGCTTTCTGCGTTCGGCTTCGGCTGCCGCCGTCTCCTTCCGTTCGGTCGGACTGCTTTCACTCGCATCCGCACTACGCGTGTCCCCCCTTGCTCTCATGGGTGTGAACTTCGGCCTCTCAGACTTGGAGCCAAATTCACCCTTTTGACCGTCCTTAGCTCCGCGAGCCCGACGCGTCACAAACTCCTCGGCTAGCTCGGCGGCTTTAGCCACTGTACTAACGTCTGGCCTATCCAAGACCCAGTACCGCACGTTCTCAGGTAACCGACTACTAAAACTGTTCCAGCCCGAAACACTGCAGAATTTTCTCGTGGTCACCAAACGCTTTCTCTTCTTTGAGCCACTCCTGCATGTTTGACATAAGCCTGTAGGCAAACTCTGTATATGACTCATTTCTGCCTTTTTCATTTTCCCGAAACTTCCGACGGAACGCCTCCGCTGACAGCCTGTACTTTTTTAGCAGACTTGATTTCACTTGGTCGAAATCCTCTGCCTCCTCTCTCTTCAAGCGAGCGACTACGTCGGCCGCCTCGGCGGGTAACAAAGTGAGCAAGCGCTGTGGCCACGTTTCCCGAGAGAACCCCTGCTTCTCGCACGTTCGCTCAAAGTTAACCAGGAACAAACCAATGTCCTCTCCAAGCTTAAACGGCCGCATCAGGTCAGTCATTTTGAACGATACCCGTTCTCCTGCACCGTGTGCCTGACTTCCATTACGAGCGCGTTCCATCTCTACCTCGAGACGCTTCATTTCCAAAGCGTGTTGACGGTCGCGCTCTTCTTTCTCTTTTTGTTCTTTACGTTCTCGCTCCTCTTTCTCTTTTTGTTCTTTACGTTCGCGCTCGTCTTTCTCTTTTTGCTCTTTACGTTCGCGCTCGTTTTTCTCTTTTTCTTTTTGTTCCCTCTCCTCAATGGTCTCAAGGCATTCCGACAGCTCGTCATCCTCAGCCTCCAACTCAAGAATAGCCCTTAGCAGTTCTGGTTTTCTGAGTTTGTCTGAGACATCCAGACCCAACTCTCTTGCAAGCTCCAGCAATTTCGGTTTGCGCAACGACTTCAAATCCATGGCTGCTCCGAATGCTGCTTTCTCTACTGCCTACTATTGTCTTGCCGCAAACTAACCCGGCAGCAACGACAACACAATTACCAGCTCTGTTTCTGACACTAACAAAAGCCTGGCAAAACTCAGAAGAAGAAAGTCCCGCACTCACCAAACCTCGCAGCCAAGAATTCAGCGCAGTCGTTCCGCTGCAGGCAACCAGTCATCACACAGGGCTCGTTGCACTGCTCCCGGATGGTCGTTGTGCTGCTCAGCATACAGTTGACCGCATATCTTCGCTGCTGGCCTCCGTTGTCGGGATCTCACCGCTGGCAACCAGTTGTTGCAAATGGGTTGCAAGCCCCAAGGGTAGCGTTGGCCTGGCGGCCTGGGGCAAAGCTGGAAACATCCGAAGGTCCCGGCAAAGGATGACTCGACTGGCAACAGAACAACTTGTTTATTCTGGCATCTCAAAAGAGCAGCCGGTCAGGGCGACCACGTTACTCGCAGGAAGAAATCGAAGTCTCTCCTTGGCGTCCGGGGCAGCTCCCTTTATATACCCTCGGAGTCGAGGGCAAGAAGGAGCGGCTTGGGAAGAGTCATCCGATACGGCGACGCTTGAACATGTTCAGGCGTGACGTGCGCGTCCGCCTGGCCGGCGCCGGTCAGACCTCCTCGCCTCCCAGTTGCGGAGCTTCTCTCCCCGGCTGCCGCGCTTTGACAAGCGTGGGCACCAGCATGCACACACACACACACGCACGCACGACGACACGAGGCACTGAAACCTGCCTGGACGCGCTTGGCGGGAGACGATGCGGCCGCGATGAACGAAGCCGCGGCGTCCGTTGCATCCGCGCCGGCTATACCGCGCGTTGTAGGCGAGACGTAACAATTTTCAATGTTTTAAAAATG
>JARKHS020031551.1:0-56168 GCA_030143305.2 Amblyomma americanum | reverse complement strand
GCATTTTCGCCAACCACTCGCACCGATATCTTGCAAAAGTGTTTCCACGCAATAATAAATCCCGTTAATTATCACCAGGTAGTAGCATTGTGAGGTCGTTGGTGCTCGCTATTAAAGTCACAGGTGAGCATTTCTAAAATATATGAGCTATAACCAACTTCTATTTATTAAGCGCGATTTCTCTTGATCTCTCTTGCGTGAAGCCATACTGGCATTCGGAAAGCACCGAGTAATTTGCTAAAATTTGGTTATCCCTGTATAAATAATCTTCTCTAAGCCCTTGGAGAGCAAAAGAAGGACAGAAATTGGTCTATGATTGAATAAGAACCGCAGCGGTGGCCAAGTGTTTGAGCATCCGCCTCGCATGCCGGAGGTGCGTGGTTCGATCCCCAGGGTCGCCGGGTACCCACAGGTGATACAATGGCCACGAGCTTTCACCTGGTCTGGTGCTCGGCTTCCTTAGGGAGAAATGCTTGGGAAATGTGTCTTTGACCCTACCTTGAGAAATGAAAAATACCTTGTGTCATGGCGCTCTTTGGCCGTAGATGCCCTTGCGCCATTAAAATCCACCATCATCATCTATGATTGCATAATTCTGTTTTCGCGCCACCCTTATAAAGAGCAACCTTTGAGATTTTTATTTGTTCTATAAAAGTTCCTGTGGAAAGAACCCGAATTTCAATGCACACCAGTACTGGTGCGATTAATATAATCATGAACTTAAAGGTCTGGTTTGAAAACAGTCTTTGTCCCCTGCTTTACTAGCTTTTAGATTTATGAAAACAGTTATTTCGTGCTCTGTAACAGCCTGTAAAAACGTCGACACAGGAATACTTGCTGTTTGGTAATCATACCCTATCGTACTAACTGAAGGCACAGAGCACGAAGGACGGGACAAGAAAGAGACAAACACAGCGCTGGCACCCTATGGTACCAGCGCAAGAGGAGAAGCAAGAGGAAGACCACGCTGCTTGTTCTGTTGTCACCTCAGCTCAGTAATTTTGCCTTGTTTTCTAGTTATTAACTAGTTTATTTCCATCCTTGGAAGACGGCCGCGTCTGTAAGGCGGTACTGTCCCTACGGGAAGGGTACGGCAGCTCCGGCGCCGGTATCCTTAAAGGGACAGCGCCATCCGAAGGAGCCCAGTGGGGCGGAGGCGGCCATGGCATCACATGGCGGAGATCTGCCAGTCATCAGGGACGTCCAGCAGTGCAGTGCGTCATCATCGCTCTGTGGGGACGACTCAACTATCGTCGTAAATACAAGGGGGGTGGTACTGCGCTCAAAAAGACAAGGACAAGAAGATAACACAACAGGCGCAGTCGCGAGTCTGCGCCTGTTGTGTTATCTTCTTGTCCTTGTCTTTTTGTGCGCAGTACCACCCCCCTTGTATTTACCATAATTGACCGACTAGCCCAACAACGTACGCTCTTAAACTATCGTCGCCTCTGACGAGGAAGTGGCTGACATGGCGGAAATGGACAACGATGGCTTCAAAGTGTTGAGTCATCGGAAGCACCGGACTGTCGGCATCCCAGTGATAGTTCAGCCAAAAGAGAAAGGTGTTGACTTCAGAGAGTGGAACCCTATCAGGCTGTTCGATGATATTAAAGTACTACTGGGATCTGCTCCGATTCTCAGTCGCTTCACAACGCAAGGGGCTCTTCATCTAGATATCTCAACGGAAAAGCAAGGAGACATTCTTCTGCGGTGCTCTCAGATCGGTGGCATACGAGTTCAAGCCCGGTTGCCACACTCCTACGTGACTAACACATGTGTTATAATGGGAGTACCAGTGTGGTATTCGGAAAGTGCCCTTCTTGACTACTTGAAACCGCAAGGAGTTCTGCACGTGCGACGGTTAATGCGCCGGGTGGTGCCTGGAGAACAACAATGGGCAGCGAAGCCTACAAACTCTATTGTGCTAACGTTTGCTCCCAACACCGAGCGCCCGGGAATAATTGACCTTGGTTTCACCAAACATGCAGTCCACGAGTTCGTTGAAACTCCTCCCCGGTGCTTCAGGTGCCAACGCTTTGGACATGTAGCGAGAGTTTGCATCAAAGATCAACGTTGCAAGCGGTGTGGGGATGGCCATGATTACAAAGAGTGCAAGGCAGATTTTGCTTGCGCTAATTGTGGAGGTGACCATCCAGCGAGTTTCAGTGGCTGCACATTCCGTGTAAGCGCCTTATACCGTCGCAAGTCCTTCATTAGTGGCCCCAAACCACAACCTACTGAGAAGCTGATACATGGAAGCGAAGAGTTCCCTGCGCTCTAGTCGGAAGCTCGGGACGTGGTAGCAAGCGACGTCGCTGCACTACCTCATTCGAGAAATTCGACAACGGCCTCCGAGGGTGAGCTGGCTGTTCGATCTGCTTCTGCAAAAATTGTCCATGTTCCTCAGCGACCAGATCACAGCAAGACTCGACAACATGGAGGACATCCCCTAACCTTAAAAGAGATGCAGACACCAGCTACCGTGGCCAAGAGTGGGTCCCAGTCCCCGTCTTTTGTCGAAGTGGTGCGTCAGTGCGTGCAGCAAAATAAGGAGCTCAAAAGCCGGAATCTCTCCGACCTTCTACGCGTTTTGTTTGATGTTCTGCGTTCATATAGCGAAGCGATGCAGCCTGGCACATTGAAGAACTTTATGCAGCTGGTGCTTTCCTTTGAGACCTTGATCACCGCCTTCGCGGAGAACTTCAACTCCTAGATGGCTAGTTTTCTTAAACCTGTTGCAACTAAAAACCCTAGAAAAGTGCCGTTTATCATGCAATGGAACTGCGCTGGGATTATAAGTCGATTAGCAGAACTAAAATTGTTCTTGAAAGAGACCTGTGTTCCAGTACTGGCCCTCTCGGAGGCTGGCTTGCCAAGCGGGAGGTCTTTGCCGGGATACGTCGCCCACAAGAATTGCAGCATAAAGTCTTTTCCCGCAGGAAGTGCCGCCCTTTACATACGAAGGGAGATTCCTCATGTGGCTTTGAACACAAGGCAGCGCAGACGTTTCAGTGTCAAGAAAGGCTGCTTGCCGTTGCGACTGATAATGTTGATGGCAAAGTAAGCATCGGACTTCCTCTCTGAAGGCTGAGGCTGGAGGACGTGTTGTTCCAGCTATTGGACAGCTGCAAGCACTGGAATCAACAAATCCAGCATCTGCAGTGCATTCTGTGCTGCTGGCATGTGCATGCTGGAAAGCAGCACACGCATGACATTCACGATTGGCTTTAGCATTGGAATCACTTGCTCGTCTGCAACCTGGTTCGGTTTCTGACCTACTACCCGACCAGCAGTAGGCTCAACACACTGGGTGCGTGCTGCTGGGGGCTGGGGTGGGTGCTGGGTGCTTCGGGAGCGATGGTCAAGTTACTTGGCGGTCCCGGTCTTGGACCGGAGATGTGACTTGTGCTTGATTAGCAATGGGCTCAGGACTCTGAGTACGCAATACCTTCTTGGTCACTGCGGGTGTGTGTAGCTCAGGCAGAGATGGCCAAGACCCGTCTGCGACAACCGTCCGAGCCTCGCCGTTCATACTGCTCCCATTCATTAAAGTAGTAAGCGGAGGGGGAGGACAAGTTGCGAAAATTCTTGGACGATCCTTTCCAATGCTCGCTGCACTTTTCGAAGGTCTGTGACGAGGGCGACGACGTCGTCGCACCTTAGCGGCAGCTTCTCTGTGTGTGGAATTGTCTCTTGTCGTTTGTTTGACTATCGCTCTTTCCCTTTTCAGGCAAGGACAATATTTTGAGGCAGCGTCATGAGGGCCGCGGCAATCGACACACGTAAGGACGGTTGCCCGGCAAGAATCGCCGCTGTGTGGCGTAGTACACCGTGGGCACACGATGTGGAAATTGCACATACTTTTCGCGTGTCCTATCTTCATGGATTTCCGGCACTGGAGAGGCTTCTGGACGAAAGGCGTAACTGCATGCCGAAAGTTTCCAACCTTCACGTACTTTGGAATGCAGTCCCCTCGGAAGGGGAACTTGATGCACTTTGTCCTCCAAAGGCGCTGAGATTGCAGAAAGGCTACACCGTCGGTAGCTGGTTGAATCAAAATGGTCAGATCTGAGTCGCGGATGGCTACGTCGACATCGTAAATGACGCCTGCCGTAGTGCCACTGCCTAGGAGGACATGGGACCGAACGCTGATGCCGCCGAGCGTTCTGATGTTGCTCAAACTCTCAAGCGTGTTCCGGTTCATGACATCAATGGCGACGACATTCCTGAAACGATTCACCTTCGCATCTTTAATTGCTCCCGGGACGCGAGCCTCTAGGAACGCAGACTTGGCTTGCCTATTGATGTGGTTGAGATTGTAGGTGGGAGTCTCTGGCACAATTAGGACAGTATGTGCCTATGATCCTCGCTCCGTGGACGTACTCGACGACGACGAGTCCTCCCCTTTGTGCAGTCTCCGTTTGGCCTTCTTGCTTACGACTCTGATGAAGCCGTCGTCAGCCGAAGAGTCATCACTGGTGGTTGTTGTTGTTCCCCTCACAAAATGCCGTGTACACCACGCTGTCCTGGCTGCTTGCGTCATACGGGAGGCCAAGACGTTTCCTCTGGGCGACAGCAGCTGACCGAGCGGACTGAAGTTCGACAGCGTCCACTTCCATCACCGTCACCAAAGAAGGAACCGTGGTTTCATTAAAATGTCGTAAATCAGGAAAGAACTGAAGAGGCGAAGGGACGGCGTTTTGGTCCAGAGCCACTTCATTGCCTTCCTGCTCACGTATGGGACTAATCAAGTAAAGCTCGAAGCGGATCTTGAATAACTGTTTTCAATTGGTTTATTTCACATGTAACCTTCGCTGGTTTGAAACTACGTCAGATACTTTGATAATTTTGGTACTGCGTTTTGTTACAAGTTATATTTGCGGAGCTATTTATTGCTGCAATTTTATTGTCTCTTTGACTATATTCATAGATGTGAATGGTTTATCCACATATTGAAATGTGCACTGGCGTCACAGCTTTCATTTTTTTGGCAAACCAAATCCTCAGTTGAATCACCGCGTGGTGTTCTGAAATGAAGCTTCTTTCATTTCTGAAGAGAGCGGGTGTGGTACGGCTCCTGTTCATACTATTGATTTGCATCTGTTGGACTCAAAAGAATGTGCCCTCGTCTGAGAACAACAATAGAACATTAAGTAACAGTTTTTCGCCTCACGAGGGTTTTAAAGGAATGCTTGTGCAAGAAGCGCTGCAATAATGCTATTGAACCTAATACTGAAAGAAATACGCTTAGTATTGGCCAGAAGATTCGTGTTTCTGGCAAGAAGGTAAGCGTTTACACAGAAGTCACACCGACTGTTCTAATTTTTAGAGAGACAGTTGGGAAAGTAACTTGTTTTCTTCTGGTCAATTTCTAGATACAAGTGACCGGCACTTAATCCAACCTGCAAGTGAAAGAAAAAATAGCTTTTTAGTCACCTGGCACTTCCATCTTCATGCGATTTGTAGAAGTGGAAGTGGCGCACATACTGATGTTTAAAGTGCAGTTATATAAGTTTTTTAAACAACTATTAGCTGTGGAAGGTACTGCCAAACTGCAAGCCGATTTTGGTTCTTCGATGCTGTGCGAGAAGCTGGTTGATCCTAAGAGCTGACTTGTGCACCAGGGTTATTCAGAATAAAAAGACAGAGAGTCATTAGACATGGTGTAATTACAACCATATAGCGTGAAGACTAATATACAAGTCCGCACCTTTAAAAACTATATCACAAATTTCTCCAAGGCATGAGACACTCCTGCTCGGAATAATCCCGTCTCCATAATTACTGAATGCTTCAACTTCGAGGTAAGAACTTCATTCAACTTAAGAACAGTAATTCACAGACTGCCGCATCCACTCTGTACTTATGATGTTCGACAACTGATGTGGTAAAGTTAGGCTCAAATAATTCGCAGATACTTAAATGCCTTGCAGGCACAATAAAAATGAATGTGTTAAAATGTCGGTGCAGTAGGGGCCGAAAACAAAAATAAATTTGAAACAACCCTGTGCTAATTTGCCAATATGTGGTAATCGTTGATTGACTTTTATACAGTCTATGGTACCCTAAATAATAAAGGAAAATGATGCGTGCCGTGGCAGTGTTGCCGGAGTGATAAGTGACGCGTCAAGTTACGTCAGCAGTGGCTCTACAAAAAGCGAGCACATGCATAAGCGCAGCCAGAAAGCATCCGAACTGTAGGGCAGTAAAGTACTACGCTGCCTTCTTATCGCTTCTTCCTTGCTGGGACCCGCGAATACTACAACTGGCGACTAGGATGGCGGAAGCAGGGCAAGACGCACGAAAGCAGCGCTGAAGCTGGGCGAACAAAGTACCGAGGCAACAGCCTGGAAAGCAAGACTAGATTCAACCGCACCTACGATGACAGGACGTCCGAGATGGCAGCCTCCAGTCAGATTGGTCACGTAGAAGCCTTCGAGGAAACTTTGAGTGACTGGCTGTCTTACGAAGAACGCATAATTTTCTTTTTCGCGGCGAACAATGTTTACGAAGACCTCAAGGTTCATGCTTTGCCTAGCGTCATTGGGCCGAAGTCGTACAGCCTCCTGAAGTCTTTGACTGCACCAAATAACCCGCCGGAAAAGACGTTCTAGGAACTAACTGAAATGCTTCGCAATCACTTCACCCCGAGAATGTCTGTGATTGGAGAGCGAGCAAAATTTCACAGATGTCAGCTGCAACATGAAAGTATTGCACAGTACGTAGTCAAGCTCAGAAAACTCGCCGAGACCTGTGAATTCGGCCCCTTTTTGGAGGAATGGCTTCGTGACAACTTTGTGTGCGGTTTATTCCGCACCGATATTCAGAGATGCTTATTTGCAGAAGACAAAACGCTGACATTCCAAAAAAGCTGTTGAGCGCGCTCTTGCTTTGGAAGAAGCTAAGAAAAGTATTCAGGAAGCGCACGCTAGAGAAGCTGTCGACTACTTGCCCAAAATGCGCGCTGAAGGCTCAACCAAAAGAGAGCATTCGTTCCAGTGTTATCACAGCGGCTCTGTCAGGCATTTTCCCCGCGCCTGTCCGCATATCGCAGATAAGTGCACGAACTGCGGCAAGAAAGGCCACGTTCAACGTGCAGAAGCCGACGAGTTCAAGGAAGTGGATACGCTCTCTTGAAAGTGACGGCACGGGAAACGCCCAGATCCTGTCTCGGATAACCCGGTGTCCCATTAGTGTCGACGTCGAAATTCAAGGTGTACCCCTGCTAATGGAGCTATACACAGGCTCTACGGTGTTTGTAAAATCAAGGCAACAGTTCCAGACACATAGACCGCCTTTAAATCTCCACCTGGCATAACTACGACTGAAAACATGCATAGGAGAAGTTGCCCAGCCCTGCGGCGTCTTCAAAGAAGCCTTAAGGTACAAGAATCAAGACGTTGACCTTCCGTTGTACGGCGCGCACGATGGCGGACCAGCTCTTCTAGGATGCGAGTGGCTCGAAACTTTGCGCTTGGACTGGGACAAAATCTGCAGTTTGCACAAGCTATGCAACGATTCGCACCATGATGTAAACCAAGATAGCTGCCGCAAACGACTGAAAGTACTCCTAGAAAAATAAGGCACCATTTCTTACAACACCATTGGCAAAATAGAAGGTGAGCAATATTCCATATTTCTTATAGAAAAATGTCTAAAGTTTCTCGCCTTTCGCACTACGTTCAGCAGTGCAGAAAGAGCTGCGAAGCTAGAGGAGATCGGTATCATCACGCACGTTTCTACTAGAAAGTTTGTCACAGCCATCGTGCCATGCTGATAAACCGGTACAATACGTGAGTACAGAGATTGCAAGACGACTCTTAACCCTGAGACACAGAGCTGCACCCTCTCCGTACGCTTGATGAGATGCCATCTGTACTTGCCGGAGGGCGCTATTTTTCGAAGCTGCATCTGAACAGAGCCTACCAACAAGAGGACTCTAAAAAGCTTCTTACGTTGAATACGCATAAAGGGTTGTTTGCTGTAAACGGGCTACCCTTCAAAGTCGCCTCAGCACCAGCGTTGCTTCAGCATATGATTGATAACATACTTAATTGACTGTAAGGAGAAATATGTTACCTAGACGACATTTTTTTGACAAGGGCAACTGCCGAAGAGCACGTATGAAATCTTGGAAGCTGTGTTTCGAACACTAGCACAAAAAGGTGTCCGAGTCAAGAGCCTAAAATGCGAGTTTTTCAAGGAAAGCCTTCAGTATCTTGGGCATGTTATTAGTAAGACTGGCGTCAAACCAACCAACGAAAAAGTTGAAGCTCTCCTGAAAGTCCCGGTGCCTGCTATCGTGGCACAGCTGCGCTCCCTGCTTCATCTCATTAACAACTATGGCAAGTTTACGCCACAACTGGCAACGCTTGCTAAACCTTCAACAGATTTCAAGAATTTTTCTCGACTGCTCTTGCTCAATATTGGTAAAAGAGACAACTAGGGCGGTCGTTTTGACTTGTCTATGAACATTTCACTCATAGCTGCATGTGTTTCTATGATGGGACAAAATGGCATCGACATGAGCAAGCCTTCTACCAAGACTTTAGGTTGTCTTGCAAAGCGACACGATTTCCGCGCAGCAAAATCACCGTGTTTAGTCGAGAGGGTCATCAGCGCCACCAAATTTGAAAATTCGAGGACTACAATGTACGTGTATGTTCTATTGGATAACCATAAGTGATAATGCCTACCATATCCACACATAAAATTTATTGCACCCACTAATCCCAGTCATCATCATCATCACCAGCCTGACTACGCCTTCTGCAGGGCAAACGCCTCTCCCATGTCTCTCCAATTAACCCTCTCCTTTTCCAGCTGAGACCACCCTATGCCACCGAAATTCTTAATCTTATCCACCCACTTAACCTTCTCCCGTCCCCGGCTACGCTTTTCTCTTGAAATCCACTCCGTTACCCTTACGGGCCAGCAGATATCTTGCCTTCGCATCACATGCCCTGCCCCAGCACATTTCTTGCACTTGATTTCGACTAAGATGTCATGAACCCGCGATTGTTACCTCACCAACCATGCCCGCTTTCGGTGTCTTAACGTTACACCTAACATTTTTCGTTCCAAGCCTCGCCGTGTTGTCCTTAACTTAAGCTGAACCCTTACCATGAGCCTCCACGTTCCTGCCCCATAGGTGAGTGCCGGTAAAATGCAGCTGTCGTACACTTTTCTTTTAAGAGGTACTGGTAAACTGATATTCATGATCTGAGAGACCCTGCCATCTGCACTGCACCCCATTCTTATCCTTCTAGATATTTCCCTCTCATGATCTGCATTAGCGGTTACTACCTACCCTAAGTAGACGTATTCCTTTACCACTTCCTGCACCTCGCTTCCAATTGTGAACGGCTGTTTCCTTGCTACACTTTTCAACATAACTTTGGTTTTCTGCATGTTATTCTTCACAGCCACCGTTCTGTTCTGCTTGTCTAAATCATTGAAAATGCTCTGCAATTTATCTCCTGAGCGACTCAGCAAGGCATTGTTTTCAGTGAATCGCAGGTTATTCAGGTATTCTCCGCTTATTCTTATCCCCAACTTTTCCCAATTGAGGCTTCGGATGCCCTTCCTTATTGACGCGCTTCCTCTGACGCCCTTCGCAGCAGTCCAGTAGTCCACAACTAATCCCAATAGTGCTCAATATTTCACCCACTAATTCACTTAATGAACGCACTAATACACCTTCAAGAATTTTGTGGGGTAGGCTACTTCCAAACTCTGTGGGATCGTCTAAAATATTTGGGGGTAAACTGCGTGTCGGGCTAATTCTCCTTAGATGCCCTTGCGCCAAAAAAGCACCATCATCACCAGAATATTTGGAGGTGGGTCAGCTTGTTGAAAAATGTGGTTAAGAGGGCCGCAATTTAGTTTATTACTTACCGAACTTTGTCCTCCGCGCAGAAACGTTCCTCCCTCTTTTTTACCTTATAGCAGTTCGGTATAAAATTGTCTCTCTTGTGATCAGAACGCGCTACCGTGCCTTTACTGACCGGCGTCGATTTTTCCACACGACTGATAATTCGTTACGCATGAAACCGCTTCCAATGCAGCCATCACTAAAGACTTCACGCTTTGCATCATCTTTTTTGTCGACCGTTTCATGAATCGGGAAGTGCTCCTAACTCGTTGTGTACAGCGGTATGCGTGCGTCATTTCCGTCTTTATATTTCACATCCAGAGTGCAGTTTCGCACGTCGCCGTGGAGGGCGGACGTGCCCGCTCGAGCTGCGCGAAAATTCGCTGGCGAATGCGGTTCTTCGATTCTCAACCCGAACATTTTGCAGGAGTCGAATGCAGGACCACCAGAGGAACAAGCGTAGAACAAATTTTCGACGGTAGGCCCACTTATTTTTCATTTACGAGATTTCAAGGTTTTCGCACCGAAGCCTAACGTTAGGCTTAGTTTGACTTTGGGACGCTTGGTGGTAGGTAGGTCAGGCCTATATCGAGCTCTGCTCGTCCGCGACCTCGCCCGCGACGGAAGCTCAGCCGAAGTTGAGCAGCTACGAAGGGGACTAAGGAGGGAAGCGATGTTCCCGCCGCCGAATTATCGAACGGACTATGGTTCGTCAGGACGAAAAACCGAAACGTGGCCATTGACGCCGCCCTCCAGGCCGACCACGAGGAGAACTTGAGTCTAATGAATCCTAAGCCTTTGCGGTGAAGAAGCTGGCACAAAAATCGGTCGAGAGACAGCGAATGAATATCCCAAGCGAAGCCAAACCGATTAAAACGCACGACAGAATTTTTTGTCGCGCATCTGTCGCGCGACACAATTTTGTGTCGCAAGACAAGCTGTCTTGTCGTGCCTTGTGTCGTGCGACAAGCTTCGTGTCGTGGGTTCTTTCGCGCGACAAAGTTGTTTGTAGAAGGTTCTGCCGCACGTAGACATCTTTCCTGCATTTTGTCGTGCGAAGAAGGTCCTTGTCGCAGCATTTGTCGCGCGACAGGTTTCTGTCGCAGGTACTGTCGCGCGACAGAGGTAGGCGTGCCGCGCGACAGAGATTGCGTGCCTCAGCAAAGTTGCCTGTCGTTGGTTCAGTCGCGCGACAGACATCTATCGCGCCTCTTTTCACGCGACAAAAGTACCTGTCGTGCGGCCTGTCGCGCGACACAACAGCTTGTCGTGGGATATGCCGCGCGATAGATACCTGTCGTGGATTGTGCAGCGCGATAGATACCTATCGTGGGATGTGTCATACGACATATTCCTGGTGAGGGTAATTGTTTTACTGCAGCATTCTAGAAATGCTGTCGTGCTGTCGTGTGACCGCGATAGGATCAAATTGACCAAAGATGCTTCAAAGCGCGTTTACTTTGGCGAGTCGCGAAGAGGATGCGAGGTGCTCTGGTATGTTGGTGACGGGCACCGAGCGAAATGAAGTGCTCATTCACATTGGCGAATCGAGTTTTCAACTCGCTTCCCGCGACTTGGCTCTCTCACCGAACGAGAATGGGCTTAGAGGAGAGGCACTGCTCTAGCACTCACCTAATTCCCTTGTTCCCACATGACAATGTGACGAAAGTAGTGCATGCTCAAGAGTATAATGCGGCTTTGAGAGCCCAAAAAGCTGTAATGCACAAGCGACGAAGCCAGCGGTGCCTGCGTATCCGCGCGCGCTTGCGGTGGCGGCATGTAGCTGCAGCCACGACAGCGCCTGCAAACCAATCGGTGTGCGCAAGTCGAATGGCGCTACTGAAAGTCAGTGTCCTCTTGGCTTCTGTGACATGTTCAAGCCATGTAACGTTATTTACCGCTACTACTACATGCGCAGAAAAGACCAAGGACACTTCTATGCGTCGCGGAAAAGAATGTCGTTAATCGTCAATCAGGGAAAATTACTCGCCATAACCATTCGGCTACACAAGGGCAGCATGTGTGTACATGTGCGCTGTTCTCAGTATAAATGTTCAAAGCAACCCCGATATTATTTTTCCGCGTTTCAGTTTTAAGAGCGTCAGCTCTTACTACTTACGTTTGTCAAGGACACATCTGTCTGCAGGGAAGGTCAAATTGGCCAAGACAGTTACCACACTATATCACATAGCAACAGCGGGCGTGTAGAGCCTCAGTTGTCACAGATACCTTCGATCCGTTTTACATATGCCAGTATAGCGGCTATCGAAGTGGAACCCCGGGGACCCCCATTTGCATCAAATTTGAGGGCCGTCCGTTTGACGTATAACGATCGAAGGGGTGTCATTTGACTTATCATGTTCCTGAGGGAAAAATAAATATTTAGATAAAGCCCAAAATATGTGTGGGATTCGCACCGACGACCTTTTCGCCCCCACACTGTGCATTCCGGGGACTTCCAGACAGCCATAAGGCCTAATCGTTTGTCGCAGAGGGTTCCGGATGCGGTCAAACAATTCGTCTTGTTGTAATGCACAAGTTTATGAAATTCGTTAACTGATATATAAGGAGGAAACATCCCGGATATAGCGAAGGTGCTTGTAAATCGCAATAGTAGTGCCAAATCTTTGAAGTAGATGACGCTGCTTGTATCTTAGAACGAATGTTTCCTAAACGAAACGCCCTCAGATGTTTGTAATTTTGTCTTCTGCATGTTTGCTGAGCACCCCGATCTAAACACTTGAAGCTCTCGTAGCTAACGCTCTTAAGTCAAACGCTGATGCAGTGTTGGCGGAGAATTTTTTTTAGCGGCAGTGACGTGGTGCTTATCATAAAATAGCAAAAAAATACACTTTACGACGTCGTTCATTGCCTTCACTGAAAATTTCATGACGGTGACACAAAAATGTCGCTAAATATAGACAGCAGCGTATGCACGCGAAGGTGAAATGCGGCGGCCGGCGAGTTTGAACCGATTTGATTCTCGGTCGAAATGAGAATAAAGTCTAGGGAATGACGTCAACCGCGCGCTTTAAAGAGTTTCGCCTGCTTTGACACAGTCTAGCTCCTGTGCACCCGCGCTCGGTCCTATAAACTGCTTTGGTCCCAGTGTGACTGTGTGCTATGACAATCTGAGCGAAAAGGAGGATGTCTGGGGGTTTTGATGTGCACCACAGCCATACAGTTGAGCGACATGATAACGTACGGGCGCGGCAGGCCAGCCCGAATACCGCCCGCCAGCGTCAGAAAAATGCGATAGTAATGTTTGTTCAAGTCCATACTAAGCCGTCGGATGGAGTATCGTTAGCCAATATCGAGTCGTTGGTAGAAGCGATAACAGGAATACAAACAAATGTCTCCCCACGGCGCCTTTAATTGCTGCTGCTCAATCGCGGCTCTCCTGGCCTAAGCTGGCTCCGCTCCTGAAGGTGTCGCGGAAACCGAGCATATCTTTGTTTTACTATGAGACGAGGTTCACAGTAAAACGATGACGAGAGCAGCCCCTCAGCGCTAGCCAGTTTCGAAGTGCACTCAGCTGCTGCATCGATGTGAAACCGGCTAGGCTTAGCAACGACTAGGGCAGCCAGGGGGTAGCGCGTAGTTCATTGCCCGGCGCGCCCGCGGGCGGCGTCGTTCCCGAAAGCTCGCCTCGCTCACTCCGGCTGGCTCACTGATTGGCTCAACAGCTTGCGACCTTCACTCGGAAGGCTGGAAAATCGAGAAGCGAGCGACTGGCGCTGCGACTGAGCGATACTTTATGCCCACGTTTGCAGTACTGGTGAACAACCTTTAACGCTGATATGCTTGGGTTATCGGCTGCGTTGCGGCGAGTCTTATTTAAGATCGCCCGCGACGCCATCGTCACCGTCCGTGACGCACAGGCTGAGAACTTCAATTCCAGTGCGTGCCGAAACAGCTCGTATTTATCGTAACGATACGAACTCGAAAACACGGCTGCTTCGATGCGCTAGTGGGCTCTTGCTTGTTAAACTACACGCGATCAGGATGCGGCGAGTGCTAGCCGCTTTTGCATATTAGCTAAAGTGAGACGCAAGTATCGACGTAGTTTCGTAACGCAGTTGATATCAAAGCACTCCGCTTGTACTGGTCAATGATTAAGCTGTTAAGTTTCATGATCTCCGGTGAGCGTGCCAGTGTCGCGCAAATTAATGCATCGCAGCTACTCTCCATCGTGCCAATTGCGTTCAACTTATCCACGATATTCGCCAGCTTGAGATACGGCGCTTTTCTTCGCTGTTTTTGTCGCAGCTTAGTGATTTTATCTGGCATCAAACGAAATTGCATTCTGTCAACACCGTCGTCTGCTCCGTCGTCTGCTCCGTCGTCTGCTAGGGCATCCGGGTCACTTCAGGGGATCACAGGATCGCAGCTTCTACAAACGACATGCCAGAAAAAGTAACTGAAAGCGCTTTAGTATTCTTAAGTAACCTAAAAATAATTTAAAATAAATGCAGTGTCTTTGTTGTGAAGATAATATAAATATTCATGGTTTAAAAAACAAATTTTTTTGTCGGTTCCAATTTTTCACCGACACGAAAGCGCAGCCGTCGGCGCCATTGCAGCGCAACCGACGCGTCGTGTTTTGTATTATTTGCCTCTTTGAGGCATTGCTTGAGTGCTTGTACGGCGGACACGTGTGAAGAACTCATTCAATAGGAAGGTGAGCAGGAGTGTGTTTTGGAAGCCAACGACCAGGATTTCGGCCTGTAAACATTGGCGAGTTTCAATGGGTAAGCCATGAAGAAAAACAGTGCTTCGACGTCTTGTCATCTGTAAAGGGACGAAGACTCCTGCGCCGTTTTACTAAGCCTGGATGAATCGCATGGCCGGTGAGTCCCGCTCTGCGTTTCTTTGCTAATGATCTGTATTCACACGCGCTATTTGTATGCGGCTATATAGGGATGTGAGTGGAGGCAGTCCGCCTGCGGTTGCCGCAGCTATAATGCGGCGCCAAAAAAGCAGGGCCTATATCCTGCATGACAAGTGTTGTTCTCATTGTCTTTGTGTGCATTTAGTACTCGCGTGCCGTGGTAAATAAAAATGGCACCAGATATCACAACAGAGTTACGCTTTCGCTTGCTAGCGCTTCTACACTCGGTGCAAAAGCATGGATTTGCACTGCGTAGAAGACGATGAGCGAGAAGTGCCGCGCGGCGGAGCGCTCGCGCTAGGCCAGCTGCGATCAGACACCGCACTATTTTGCTCAGGGTTAGTACTCATCGGATTAGTGCTTGTGTCTTAATATGCGTCATACTAAATTCTGAGACAGTGATCGCATGCGAAAGGCTAGTTCATATTCATCGCCTTGTCATTTGTAAACTTGTCTGCGCTTCCCCAGTGGAACAGGATTTGAGGCAGTGTTATGTCAAAGATCAGTCTTGCGTCTCCTGAGCGGTAAACGTTGATGCTCCCTCTCTTGAGCACTGCGAGCTGTCGGAGATGCAACTGCACAATTATTTAGGATTTCTACCTTTTTGCTATATCCCTCGCTTTTGCGGCCCGCATTCAAGTCGTTCGCCATTGTCGATGGTTTTTTGTTACTTATTTTCGCTTTGTTATTTATTCTTGGTTGCGTGCCATCAGCTGTGGTGCCGGCGATTCTCCGAGCTCGGAACTCTTCCCAGGCACGGGATCCTACCCACAGACCTCCCTTCGCCGCACTCACGAGTGTTCTTTGGTATTTTTTGTTTCTCTTGCCCTTACTTGCATTGCCAGTCGACAAATTTGTGCAGCTTTTAATTGTATGCAGATTTGTTAAATGCGCTAGCAATTTTTCTATGATGCTAAGCTGTGCTGTGAGATATCAAGCTTCTTGCTAGTGAAGGCATGCTTTTTTCCCTTCTCTCTTCTCATTTAACCAAGGCAGACTGGTTGCAACTTTCAATTTAATACCTAGACATTGGTGCAAGGCACCATGATAGGAATTAATGAAAACCTGCACATCCTATATTCAAATTGGTGTGCGGTGTATCAGCCAGCTCATCTTTCAGTGTGGTGATAACAGTCATTGTGACTCTTCTCAAAGAATTTATATGGGTGCATTACATAAAATCTGCTCATTTGTATTGCCATGGGCTAGCTCATTGGTTTTTTATTTACTTATATTACGTCTAAGTTAAGTTTTTAAAGCAGTAGACGATTTCCTCTCTTGTCATTCATGACATGGCTACAGCCACTGACAGCTGTTGCTCTGGATGTATTTATTTGCAGTTGCCAGTGGCCAGCATCTATTGGGCCATGCGTGCTTCCTGCCTTTGGCTGTGTCATCCCTCCTGATCCATTCATGGTAGTTATTCTTTTTAAGTGATGCTTCTCTTAGCTGCCTATTTAGAAAAATATTTTCAATATAGGCTTGCAGCTAGGTTTAGAAATGCATGAAACTCTACATGCACTTCACAGCAGTAAATCAGCTTATAATTACCGGAACTGTAGACTTGTACAAAATATAGTCACTGATGTAGCTCTTGATGCAGCTGCTGTGAACATAAACGTGCTTTGGCATTGCACACCTGTTGCCTGGTATGCATATGTGTCCTCGAAAAGGACCTATATGTTCATTTATCCCTTTAAAAACATTGTGCTCTACAATGATGGTTTACCAGTATTTCTGATACAGAGACCAAATTGTCAGTCAGTAATGTAACAATGCACGATGACACCAATCCTTGTATGGCATAGCATCCTTGCAATGCACTGGGCAAGCTGCTGTCAGCACAGATTTATTGCTGGTTAATTGCCATAGCATATGATTACACTGCACAGTTTGTACCTCTACCTTCTTAAAGCTGTACACTTGAAAAATTTAAAATTAGTTGAAAGAAAATTCAAGGAAATGTAACAGTAACTGTCTCACATTTTGGTGGACACTTGAACCGTGATATAAGGGAGGGATATAGAAGGGAAGTAATGAAGAGCTGATGCCCATGTTAGATGGCCCTCTTTAGTTAAACATACCTCACAATTCACACATTTGGCACAAAACAAACATGGGAATTGCATGCTCACAAGCACCCTCATGTCAGTAAAACAAAGTGCCAATGTTGCCGTACTTAGGAGCTTTGCTCTTAAAAGCGCAGCTGACTGCTGCTCAAGGTTGAGAGCAAAAATATGTCTACTTTTCCTCCTGTGCAGTCTGCAGTGCTGGTGCCATTTGCAATGGTGATTGACATTGAGTTGCATGATGCGCAGTCCGTTCCTGGAGTTAGTGATTTTGTCTGTCGTGTGAATGTGCTGTTAAAATTAGTGCAGAACAATGGTTCTCTAGTTCATTGTAGGTAACTGTGTCCTGTGCCACATGCTACCACCCTTTTTCCTCAAATTTCCTAATCTCATTTAGCCATCTGATTGCCACCCATTCATGCATTCACCTACTCTAGGAATCCTCCCAGTGTTTTAGTGTGATATTGCTTATATCTTCTCTGCATTACACATGCATTGCACTTCCTCTTTTTTTGATTTAGTCAAGATATCTCTGTTCCTGTTTCTTACATAAGCATAAGAGGCGACTCAAGTGCACCATCTGGGCTTGTGATACAATGTGTAGGGCCCTTCGTTTTTGAGTAAAACCTGGTTTCCTCTACTGTTGCACCAATAAAGATTCTTAAAGATCAGTTTCAACGCAATTTCTGTGCAAATGAGCCTGTAAGAAAGTGTGGTTTGAAGGTGCACAAAGCCAAAGAACTGCTGGAGTGTAGTGGATGTCACATAATTCTTCTGACAGATTTTTTAAACAATTCTGGCTATTTTATTTCCCTTTTAATGTTTATTGTTTGTCGGTTGCTTATAATATTTGGATAAACTGAAAACTACATGTACTGACTAGTATTTCATTCCAATAATTATACCCATTATTATAAACCAGTGTTGGAAGGTAGGTGTGCATTTAGTATGCGTGCTTTGAGTTTCGGTGATTGATTCTGCAATGCAAAATGGAGGACAGGTCTCTGCTGTGCGAGTTTTTTGCAATAGAGTGAAAATAGCTGGAGCAGCATTTGCTTCTGTGTCACCCAGCAAAACGTTCTCCCACAGACCACTGAGCTTCTGAATACCTATGGCTTAAAGCTCGAAGCTCTGGTTGCCCTTTCCGAGGTTTTCTGCATTAACGAGTGCAAGCCCAAGGGCTCAGAGCTAACAAGCATTTGAAACCATAGTGCTATACACAGTAGTGCTTGGGTCATGCAGCAAGTCAGTGGGAATTAGGTCGCGATAAACGTGGTTTACTGTTGAAAGCTAGTGTGAAAAAATAGTTGCGCTCACAGAAACCGCTGTTTTTTTCTTAGTCGGTCATTGAAACAAAGCATTGCATGTAAAATTTGATATCTCACTGATCCCTCAATTTTTTCCAGCTAAAGACCAAGAGTTGCATGGAAGTTGCGCAAGCCACCAAGTTGCGTGTGATTTTTGCCTGGGACCTGGAGCAGGCTGGGAAATTAGTGGATGGCCAGTGGTATTCACTCAGTAAGGCAAGCTGTTTCTGTAAGTACAGTTTTTGGCATTGCATTGCTTAGGAACGCATGCACTAATCTGACTACTCTATGCCAGCCCATGCTTCAAGAGTAATGAAGTACATGAGAAAAATTGATTGCCGAAAAAAAATTGCCGCTTCTGTTATGTTTCTTCAGGAAAGTATTTGCCATTTAAAGGGCAGTGAAAACCTTAGAAATTATTATGTGCTTGTTTTGATCTTTTTTTTCAAATTTCTTCCACATGTATGTTGGCCTGACCTTGTAGCTTGTCTGCATGAGATTGGCTGCTACCTACAGTTCGCTTTTTTGTTGCTCCTTTATTGCCTGTCACAATCTTTACTTTGCGTGGCAGTGTCATGCAGTTTGGGAAGTAATCTGATCTTATTTCTGCATTGGCCTGAAGTGCAAGCTTTTGCATGTGGGGCAGGTTTATGGTGTCCTTTTGTTCGCTGTAACTGTAGTTTGGCCATGAGGGTTAGAGGCTTAGTCTTTTTTATTTTGATGCAGTGTCATATACTTCATGCATAAATTAATGAAGTAAGCACTATTTTTTGCAATAAATGAACATTCATTATAGCTGTGGCCATTATAAGTGCACTTGACTCTAAAATGGCTGTCTTCCGGCATTCAGTATTTCATCTTAAAACCAGCCAGAAGACACAAAACAGGAGAAGAGATGAGCACAAGATGAGGCTGGTCTAACTGAAATTTTATTGAAGGAAAGTGGCAAAAGAAGACCTGCAAAGAGATTCAAGCACACAAAACCCCAAAGCAGTGAGAGGGTAAAAAACAATCGAAAGGCACTGACATACTAGTAAACCATCTAAAAAACTAATTCCTTAGAGTGAAGGTTCACCGACGGTTTAGCCAGGCACTTGTTTTTAGCCTTACTGATGTAGTAAGCCTCAACTATATCAGGACAGATTTATCACTTCTTTAAACCACTGATGCGCCGCAGAAATCAGGAGTGCAAAGAGAAAGGTCGTCCTTCGATTGCATTCACGAGATTGAACGTGCAGTGTCAGGTGAAAATTCGCCTTCCTCTCTATACAGTGAAAGTGCTCTCAGCCAGGCGCACATTCAGTTATCTGCTTGTGTGCCCGTAGTAGTTTCAGCTACGAGGCAGTGGAATGCAAAAAGCCCGTTTACTTTTGCAAGTGGTGAACATTTTTTATCTGCCACTGTGCAAAGCGGACGATTACTCGTAGTTGTATCAAGCCTAGTTTGAACGAAGAAGCAAAAGGCTCCTACCTTACTTTTAGCGGTCAAGACAACAGCAACATCATACTTTGGTGCAACTTTCTTGGTACGGTGCGAAATGGCATGGAGGTAAGGGGTATAGAGCCCGTCTTTTTGTGCTGCTCAACTACGTCAGCATCATGTGAATGGTGTCCCGTTCCCTCGAGAGAACACACTCTGACAGGTGCGCGAGATGGGCAAGTGGGAACCCAGGTGCCATTGGCTTGGAAACCTGCTCCGGGAATGCATTCTGAACACTGTAATGGCATGACTTCTATAAAGCGGTCGTGATGCATGCGACTGCCAACCTGTCCTTCAGCAGCCTCGAGTGGTTCAACTCGTAGCTAAGAGGCTTCCTGATCTTGGGCTGTGGCGCCAACATATGTGGTCGCCCGCAAAGCGCAGGTCTAAGTCAAGAAGCTACAAACGGTTATGCTTAGTGAAATTCAGACATAAAAGATAGGCTTTGACCACATGCCTAAAGATTTCTAAAACGTCTTGTGCCAACTTATCTGAGCCTTCCTTGTGTAAAAAAATTAGGTAGCTATCAAAATAACGAAATGCTACTATGCCGAGGTTTTCCAAACAGAGCTTTGATGCGGTATCGACTCTGGACAGAAGAATGTCGCAGAGGAACAGTGAAACCTGGGACCCTCTGCATATGCCTGATTTCTGATGTAAATACCGCCTTGCCAATTCACAAAAGTGGAGTTCTGTGGAGTTCTAGTTTCTTGTGGACAGCAACATGGGCAGGTGCTCTGCAGTGAGCATCGACATGGAGGGCCTGCACTATTCATTGTCACATGTGCAAACTGCATCAGGGTGAACAATGAACATGCTTTTACAGATGATTGCGTGATTTCGGTTGCTGGCTTCATGGGGCTGTTGCAAATCCGCATTTGTCAGTTGGCAGGGCGGTATTTACATGCAGGTCGTACCTTTGCTCAGCGACATTTTTTTGTCTATAGTCGATAAGGCATTAGAGCCCTGTTTGGAAGACCTTGGCATATTAGCATTTCGTTATGTTGATGACTATCTAATTTTTCTGGACATAGAAGGCTCAGATAAGTTGGCACAAGATGTTTTAGGAGTCTTTAAGGCATGCGGTCAAGGCCTGTCTTTTACATCAGAATTATCTAAGCAGAACCGTTAGCAGTTTCTTGATGCAGACCTGCGCTTTGTGGACGAATATGTTTGTCGCGGCTGCAGCTAATGATCGCGGAAGGCTCTTTTTAGCTACGTGTCGGACCACTCGTTGCTGGGGAAGGATGATGAAGAGGTGTATTTGTCGCTGGTTAAGGTCAGTAAAGATGGAAACACTTGATGGGTGTGCAATCATGTGCATGACATCAGCTTTACATAAGTCATGCCATCACTGCTGAGGACGCATTCTTGTAGCAGGTTTCCAAGCAGCTGGGTTCCCACTTGCCCATCTCGACAACCTGTCATAGTATGTTTTCACTTGCTCGAGGGTAAGGAGCACATACTCCGATGATGCTGATACACCTTACCTCCACAGTATTTCACAGTCTCAAGAAAGTCGCGGGAAAGCATAATGCTGCTGTTGTCTTAACAGCGAAGTGCAAGACAGGAGGCCTTTGCGCCGCCATTAAAAAGGCTTGATAAAACTGGGTACTTGTCCACAGTGGACAGTGTGACAAAAAAAGGTTCACCACCTAAAAGTAATGGAGTTTATTGCGTTCCACTGCCTTATGGCTGCAACTAATATGGGCAGACAGGCAGATATCTGAATTTGTACCTGACTGAGCACTTTCACTCTATAGGGGGAAGGCAAATTCTAATCTTGCACTGCATGCTCAATCTTGTGAATGCAAATCTGAGGATGACCTGTCTCTTTGCACGCCTAATTTCCACAACACATCACTGGTTTATGGAAGGGATAAATATGTCAGTAGATAGTTGAGGCTTACTACATCGGTAAGGCTAAGGACACGTGTGGCTAAGCCATCGGTAAACCTTCACCGTAATAAATTTGCTTTTTTAGATGATTCATTAGTATGCCAGTGACCTTTGATTGCACTTCGGCCTTTCACTGCTTTGGATTATTGTGCGCTTGTATCTCTTCGCGGGTCTTCTTTTGCGGCTTTCCTTCAATGATGCCGCCGCGGTGGCTCAGTGGTTATGGCGCTCGGCTGCTGTCCCAAAAGACGCAGGTTCGATCCTGGCCGCGCCAGTCAAATTTTAATGGAGGCGAAATTTTAGACGCCCGTGTACTGTGCGTTGTCAGTGCACGCTCAAGAACCCCAGGTGGTCGAAATTTCTGGAGCCCTCCACTACGGCGTACCTCGTAGCCTGAGTCGCTTTGGAACTTCAAACCCTCAGAAATCAAATAATCAAAATCTTCAAATAAATTTGTTAGTCCCGCCTCTAGAGCTCATGTCTTGTGTGTTCTGGCTGGTTTTAAGGTGAGTCAGTACCAACTCAGCCAGTCATAAGCCTTGTTCAGTATTACAACATTTTGAATAAAGTGAGAAGTTTACTAGGCTATGTTGCCGGGGATCATGTCCGCAGCAGTTGTGGGCAACTCAGAAGAGATAGCGTCATACGATTGGTTGTGTAATTGGCAGAGGATGATGTGAGGATGCTGCTCGAGAAGAAAATTTCATAATCGGATAAATATTTACAGCCAAAAATGTCCAAAAAATGGCTGGGCTAGTGAAAAAGTGCCGCGAAATTTGAAAACGGTGAAAGTAGGTGGAGCTACAGCATAGTGCCAAGTTTGAAAAACTGGAAGTATGGACAAATCCAAAGCTTGGCGCCAAGTTTGAAAACTCGAAATGAGCAATCATGTGACCAGTGATAAGTATCCTATACTTAACCAGGAGATAGGAAAAATAATGATAAATTAGAGGCATTTAGGTAATTATTGAGATGCGAAAGGCAATGAACGGGTGACTAGACTTGGCGGGTATTCAGTGAGTGGGCAGGAACGATCCATGGAGGTAAATTTGAAAACTCGAAATCGTTGCTGGGAATGAAATGAGGGTAAAATAAGTGTTAATTGATAACCAATTAAGTCAACGAGAAAACAACCATGTCACCAAATTTGAAAGGCGAGCAGTGTCGAGGAGGCGTCAACGCTTTCA
Organism: Amblyomma americanum; assembly: GCA_030143305.2. Classification (NCBI taxonomy): domain Eukaryota; kingdom Metazoa; phylum Arthropoda; class Arachnida; order Ixodida; family Ixodidae; genus Amblyomma; species Amblyomma americanum. Next base: position 33,462 of record JARKHS020031551.1, on the reverse strand, counting down.
CATTTTTTTTGCGCAGGTAGCAGCGGTGATCTCTATTTTTCTTTTTCAGCCAAAACAAAAACCATTTTTCTTGGCTCATGGGCGATGTATCTAGGAACCTGCGGCCAGGACAACGCTGGACAGCATGCATCAGCAAGCTCGAAAAAAAAGCACGAAACAGTAAATAAATATTGATCATTTTCATTTCAATTCTAATGGTTTTGTGCACCAATTACTCTGGAATGCACAAAGCTTGTGTTAATTGACAGGCGACCATTAACAAGCTGTGCATTTTTGTGCATTGCCTACACCGGAACACAAATCCTGTTTTAATTAACAGGTGACACAATAATGACTGTCACACAGTGTACGAGCACTACACAAGACACACTACAGAAGACAGGGCAAACTACAGAAGACAAGACAGACTACAGAAGTCAAAACAGACTACAAAATAGAGGACAAACTACAGAAGACAGACTATAAAAGACAAGACAGACTACAGAAGACAGGACTACAAAAGACAAGACAGTCTATAGAAGACAAGACAGACTACACAAGACAGGACTACAAAAGACAATACAGACTACAGAAGACAAGACAGACTACAGAAGACATGCCCAAAATGCGACAAGACTACAGACTACAGAAATTTTCTGTCTTAGAATCCTGTAGTGCGTTTTGACTGGGAAGAATAATATTATCCGGCGCAAGGGTGGAATGAACAACATTTTGAACCTGGTAGGGAAAATAAACGTCAACAAAGTCGTCATGCTGCCCGCAGACATCGATCCAAAGACTGCGCACAGGGACATAACTTCCCCAAACGTAATTTCCTAGCAATCAGTCCTTGACGCTTCGACGAACGAAGAATGAACGAACAAATACAAAGCTATCAGAGCTATAAAAATCGGAGTGAGCACGATCTACGCCACGTCCTACCTGACACTGCTCGAGACTGGTGACAAGGGCGACGTCCACGATGTCCCGTTCGAATACTCGAACGAAGAACTTAAGGAAATGGCGGTGTGGAACGGAGCCAACTCGCAAATCCTGATAATAGAAGACTCGGATCGGAATCCTAGGCCATCCTCATCCTCTTCGAAGACCTGTAAGTGCCGAAAGTCGGCAAATTTCAAGGTGTCAACATGATGTGTTACCTTTAGAAGAAAAAGTACGAAGTCTGCACGACATGCGCAAAACTCGGACACAAAGCCGACGGCTGCCCGGACCAAACCAACATGAATTGCCGCAGTTGCGGCATGAAAACCCTGGGAACCGATCACACCTGCGAACCCAAGTGCCAACACTGCTGCAAGGTCTACATCGTGGGTGACAGAAAATACGGCGAAATGTACAGAATCTCTTATCTCTGCAAAACAAAAAAACTGTGGGATAAGAAATTAGAGTGAAAACAGCAGCAGCAGCGAGCCAACAGAGGTGGCCAGGAACGAGAATCACGCGGACCACCCGGAGACCGATCCAACTCGAGGTCGAGATCGAGATCCAGAGAGAGCTCCAAAACCAGGGAGAGAAGAGGACCCGGTATACCACCTAGGGAACCAAAAGGCCTGTGGGGTGAGCAGCAAATGAACACAGAAACCAAAACAGTAAGCTTCGCCAGCGAAACTTCACAGGCTCAGCAGAAAGAAATCAATAAAATTAGAGGAGAAAACGAAAAGCTCAGTGAAATTATCAAGCAATGTCAAAAGAAGACGAAGTGTCTCTACTAAGGTGGCTGCACATCACTCCAGTGACAAATCTCACCATGCGCGTAAATACGTTCCTTATATAGAGATAATTGGCTTCATGCCATATAAGGAAGATCCCGAAGCTCATGCGCCGTCTGACTGGCTGGCAGTAAGCAAATGTCCTTCGGTCATCCCAGCAGCTGGACTGGGCACCTAGGCTAGACCTAGGGCCACCGGTTACGCGCTGGCCGAGGTGGCTTCGCCGGCGTCGGTCACCACGGCTTCAGCAACACCTCTTTTGACAACTGAGACTGGGTCCCAGCTCCTGGTTCCTGCTCCCAGTCCATCAGCGGCAGCGCACATCCTGCCTTCTCCAAATGCACCTCAGCCCTTGAGCGATCTGCCCTCTGGGCGGAACTCGGCAATGGCTGCCCAGCCTCCACTGCTGAATGGGGCTTCAACCGTGCAGCGTGAGGAGAGCTCTCCAATGGAGCTGCCTTCAGCACCTCCAACCGTGCCGCCGGCTTCCCGCTGTTCTCAAAAGCGCCCATCAGGGGACACTGCTCAGGATTCTTCTGCCAACTGCAGCTCACAAGGCAAACCAGCGTACGCCAACCAGGAGGCTGTGCCGACATCGGGATCGGTATCGTGTGAAGGGCCATTGAAGCTCTGGCAGCCAAAAGCCTGACAGACATTCCGAACAGGATTCTTCAGGCGAACCTCAACGAGTGTCTTGGGACCAAAGGTTTTCGTGGCTTCACGTCTAGAACGAAATCTAATAACATCGCTGTGTGGCTGCCGACTTTGGCTGCTGTCGAGCATCTGCAAACGCTCAAGTGCATATTTATTACAAGCGAGACCTCGGTGCCGGTCCAGGTGTACCTAGTAGAAGGTTCGGACCTACAACGCTGTGTTGAGAACGTCGACGTTGCGAAGACCAGACGACACTCCAGCGTGAGTTCTACTGTCCATCCCACCGTGTCATCCAAGTGCGGTATATGGGAAAGGGGCCCTCCTGAATCGTCACACTACAGGGCACACCAACTCTTCCAGAACGACTTTACTACTATGGCTATACTCTGCGGCCTCCCCCTTACAAACCGAGTGCTGTTTATTGCTACAGCTGTTTCAGATCGGGCCACATGCGCCGATCATGGGTTTTTACAACGGAAGATGAGGCTCGCCCATAACGCACACCTTCTTACAGGTGCGGACTTTGCAAGACTGACGACTACGAGATCACCTCTCCAACTCGCCCAACAAAACAGAAAGCAACTGAGAAGGTTCGGCGTGGTATCTGTAAGCAAGTGCCTCCGAATGAAACGAGAGCTTCGATACAGACATCCAACAGGTTTGCGGCTCTCCAGAGGGATGAAGAGGACTGGCCGGAGCTTTCTGAGTCCAATCGACCTTCAGCCCCTGCCCAACTGTCGTACAGTGATAAAGTGCGCAAGGATCGCCGTCGCCTTCAAGCTACACAAAAGTACGGCATACTGGAACCTCTGCCCTAGAACATGGCAGCACTTGACGACAAAATTGCACGCCTTTTAGCCGAGGTCTCTAAGCAACGGCAACGCCGTGAACTGCTTGCTCGCTGTGGAAATCCAGCAGAATCCCACTCCACGCGAATGAACACTTCAGGGTCTTCGACTACGTTCAGCCCTCATGCGTTTTTCGCAGACTCTACCAGGTCGTCGGCAGCACTGCAAGGTAACTCAACCACATAACTCCTCCGATTTGTGGTAAAAAAGGTTGTGGTAAACATAACGGGACAACAGTTCTATTACAACGCTTGGAAGCCTAATCGAAAATGGCGAGTACACGTTGTTGTGGTGTGCTCCAATGGAACGGCAGGGGCCTCTTCACAAAACTGGGAGAGCCCAAATCTCGACTTTGCATGAACAAGCTCCAGTTGTGGGCCCTGCTACTGCAGGAAGCCAATGCCTTGCCATCCATTCCGGGCTTTAATGGATAGATATCTCCTTCAATGAACGACCGTGCTGTGCACACTGCTGCCCCTCCGGGAAAGGCGGCGGTGTACGTTTTTCACCACTTCGCGCACTTTTGCGTGCACTCCCAGACACCCTTAGAGCGTGTGGGGGTAGAGGTCTCGGTCACAAAGGAGATGCCCTCGACACAGCGTGGCAAGCTCAGCCGGAGACCAGCTACCAAGTGAAGAGGAGGTTGGCCGTTTGGTGCCCAGCTTTCGCCGGTCGCAAGCCAGAGAATTGGTCGGAGCCTAAGGTTCACAAAACAAAACAAAGTTTATACAGCTAAGTGATGGTACAGAGAGTTCCACAATCACTCGTACGAGGAGATACGAAGTGATTCACAAATACAATGCACTCGTGCAATGTAACAATGGAGAGAGAGATAAATCAACAAAATCTTTGCACATAAAGTGCACAAATACAGAGAGAGACAAATAAACAAAACTCAATTTGTTCACCGGGAACTTCGACAGTCCGACGACCTGAGGACCTCGATGGAGCCGTCCCGCAGGTTGCGCACGTCGCCTCGCTGGTCCGGGCTGGGCGAGTGGTGTTCTCCCGGGAGTCAAGCCGGCGCGCTTCTCGGAAGCTTAAACGGCGGCTCGGGCTAACAGCCAGCGGTTGAAGCCCCTAATTTATATGCGCAGTCCGCGCCTGTTTGTTCTTCGCGCCAGGGCAGGTGCGCACATACACGCAGCTTCAACTGCACAAACTCCTCTTTCTTGCGCCGGGCGCGCGACCCCATTGGTCGATCGCGGAAACCACCTTCTAGAACAATCTAGGTCATTCGCGGCACGCTGAGTCATCGGTGCCGGAGCGAAGGGAGAGGGTATCACTTTGGCGCGTTGGAGGTAACCCCCTTTCCGTCGACAATGAGCAAAAACTTATCCGACATTCGAGAAAAATCGACGCCGCGCGCGGCCGTGCCTCCCTCGGCGCCGCGCCTGCGAGCTGTGTTGTGTAGTACGCAAAGCTACGCACTCTCCGGGGGCCCTTCCCCGCTGTTGATTTTGTTTTATTTTACCGCGCGCGGGCGCAATTGCTTAGGCGCAGCGCAGGTTTTTTTTCGGAAATGCGCCGATTTTTGTGACAACGTTGATGCGCGTTTTCCTCAAGTTCGCCTCTCTCTAGAAAACTTGTGCACCTCATATCAAGAGGTAGTCTCAGTGGCTCTGAAGCTTCCCAAGGCAACTGTTGTGGTCGAGTCATACTATGTAAGACCCGGTGGTGGAGCTCCCTCCCGCATTAATCTGGGGTGGTTATTAGCTCTGCGACGACAACAACCAGGCTGGGCTATTTTAGTCGGTGGCGACTTTAACGCCCATCATCCGGACGAGGGGCAGCGAACTTCAAGCCCTTGTGGTAGGCGTGTGCGGAACGCATTCGCGGATGCGCTGTTTGTTTTAGTCAACCATCCAGATTCAGCAACGCGGACTGTGCGTCATGCTGGCAATCCAACATATGCTCCGGACCTTACGTGGCGGTCAGGACCCGGGACGTCGCCGTGGGACCTGGAGCCAGACTGCGGGAATAGGGACCACTAACCTATCATCGGTCTCCCTCCGTCAAGGGCCCGCCGATTACGCCGTAGGTGTTTTGTGGTTAATTGGGACACGTTTCGCACCACCGTCGAAGATCTCTGTCTGCAATCATCTACACTACTTGTGGATAGCATACAAACTGCGCTGAATAAGGATACTACTGTCACCTGGACGGACGCGAATCGCCCGGCGTCGGATGTGGGTCTGCTTAACTTGTTTGCTGCTCTCCGACAAGCGGAGATGACAGCTTCTCGAGACCAGACTTCTGCGGAAGCACGGACAAGGCTGAATTACCTTACTGCCAAGGCTCGCAGATATGAACGCAATCTCTCGCGACGGCAGTGGCGTGCGTGGTGTGAGCAGTTCTCGACAGTCATCGAATGCTTCTCTCTGGCGCACGTTTTGTGCTATGGAACATGGTTCGCATCGTCCTGACGCAGCGGCCCCAGCATGCTGCGCAGCTAACTTAGCTTCGGATAATTTCGCCAGAGACGCAGCGCGGAAGTTTTTCCCCAAGTATGATGTGTTGCCTCCAAAGGTCATAGGACAGCCTTGGCTGCCATTCCAACATATGTCGATAAGCGCCCATCTACAGTCGACGCCGAGGGAATTTCAAGCCCATTTTCAATGTCCGAGTTGCTTGCAGCAATAGACAAGGCCTATCGGAAGACTGCGCCCTGTCCGGACTCCATTCCGTACGAGGTTTACAAGAACCTAAGTTCCGCTGTACTGCCTCAAGTCTCCGCCGCCATTAACAAGGTATGGATAGAAGGCGTCGCACCAGAATCAAGGAAATCGGTTTTTGTGATCCCCATACCAAAGCCGGGTAAGCCGCCGACAGACCTCGGAAATTTCCGGCCTATATCGCTTATGCCAACATTATTAATGCTTACCGAAAAAATGCTTGCCACACGACTGTCGTGGTGGCTTGAGCACCATGGTTTCTACCATCCCGCCCAAATTGGCTTTCGTACGTTCATAGGTACAGAAGATAGACCAGCTGTCTTGGCGTCAGCAGTTATGGCCTCAACACGCAGCCACAATGTACGTACTGTATTGGCCATGGACGTTGAAAATGCGTACGATAATATCAGTCATGCTGCCATCCTGGAATCGCTTGACATGCTGCATTTGCCCGTTAGAGTGCGCAATTTTGTTAAATTCTTCCTTTAAGGCCGAAACTTTGCCATACGCCTCAGTGGTGAGGCTGTCAGATCATTTGTGCTTCTTCGTGGCATTCCCCAGGGATCGGTTATCGCCAACATTATTTAATTTCGCTTTTATTCTCCTTGCTTGGCGCTTAAATGATGTCTCTGAGATTAAGTTCTTATTGTATGCTGATGACATAACATAGCGGAGCGCTCACAACGACCTGATGACTCTAGCAGCAGGGCTACCATCAGCCATATATATTACATTGACTTTTACTTCTTCAATTGGTCTGCAGATTTCTGTGAGCAAAACCACGTATGTGTCAGTCGCCTACCGCGGAGGGCGCCGTAAACTCACTGCAACACCAATTCGTCTCCAATGCATCCGGAACTCCAATTTAAAGAAGTTAGACCGTAAAATTTTGGGCTTGACAATACACGAGTCAGGAACAGGTACTGCATGGACTTCTCCTGCTGAAAAGCAAGCAATTCAGGCGTTGGGTCAAATTAGACGCATTGCTCCTAAAACAGGTGGAGCCCATACTCATGTTGCACGACAGTTGGTGCGGGCGGCTGTGCAACAGCACCTCGTTTACTAAACCCAATTCCAGCATTTGAAGAGGGCTCAGGGGCATCGTCTAGAAGCTGTTAATCGAGGGGAACTGAAGGTCATCACTTGCCTTCTTCGCATTACCCCCATCGTGGCGCTCCAAGAACATGCGCAGCTGAATACACTAGATGAGCTGGTGCAGCAACGACGCGATGCTCGCCGCCTATAGTCAAACCTTGCACACACAACGTGTGCACTCAGGGCATATGCTTCATCGCACTCCATTCTACAGCCGCCCTCGCCATTTCTTCCTCCCTGGCGTTTTGTGCAGCTAAGCTACAACAAGCCAACGGATCTACGTCGGCCATCATCTACCCGCGCGGCATCGTCGTTTTGCGACCGAATTACAGAGCAAGACGCCAATCTGCCTCATGGCTCCATCGTTATGTACGATGGCGCAAGCATCCAGGCCTGCGAAACAACAACGGCAGTTTACTGTCCTTGCAAGCCAGCCCTGAACAAAGCGTCAAGGTTTCGCCTCTCAGAACCTCTTTCCTCCTCCTGTGCGTAGATGCGGTTCAAGAGGCACTTCGCTCTGTGGCCGCCGTTCCCATGCTACCTACAGCCCGCATTAACATTCGCTCCGACGCCCTTCACGTCACACGCCTACTACGACGAGTCAGTCGCACCCCGGAAATCTGCCAAGACGTGCATCGTCTAGCGGCACGCATCCCGCAGCAAATCCGTATTGAGTGGGATCCGCGTGACCTCCTGAGCGCACAAAGCCGCGCAGATTCTGCAACCCGCCTTTCGACCCCAACCTTGTCTTTGCCTCGAGTCCTCACTCTGGATGACACCACCCTCCTTTTAACAAGAAAGGAACACCTCCGGCGCCGCACACGTGCTCTAATCCCTCCGTGTGCGGTAACCCTTCCTCGTGGTCTCACCCGTGCAGAGGAGGTTGCGCTTAGGAAGATACGGGTCGGGGTTGCCCTAACGCCAGCTGTGACACGCTAGTGGCCGCATTTCAAAGATTTATATCCCCGCCCCGGGTGTCCAGTCTGCAAGATCAGAGACTGTGAGGCGGATATCCACCACCTGTTGTGGGTTTGCCCAGTGCTTAAGCCGACGAGAATTCGGCACTTGGCGGCGGTGGGTCCGGAGAATCCGGATTTCTATATTGTCTGGACACAGGGTCCATATCATCGTTCACTGCTTGATTTCTTTAGATCAACCCACCTTTTCTTATTTATTTAAGCATCTTGCCCATCGCCCATTTCATAACCTTTATGCCCTGAGGCAATAGACATCGCTTGAAAAAATTTATCAAAAAATAAGGAGCAAAATCAAAACTCTAGAAGGCAAGATCAAGTGCAAACCCGAAAAGCAAAACCCTCCGCAAACTACAAAACCCAACCACCCAAAAGAACTGAAGAGTAAAACTCACCCACAGCCACCCGATTAAAAGAAGGGACAAGTCGGAGGACATGAATCTGGAATTTAATAGGCCGCCACCCCCCCCCCCTTCCCGCAAAAGCGCAAAGGGGGAGACCGATCCGTTAACTTTACTAGAAATGTGTCTTCAAAAACGCTTCAGAACGCAACTGAAAAAACATATAGAAACTCAAAACAAACTCATCCATCAAATTATTGGAGCCCAGGGACAGATGCGGATGCAATTGCAGGCACTAAAAGAAACCACGCAAAATATGGTTGCCGCTTTTACAGAACTAAACAACAGATTTGCAAAAGTAGAGGAAAAGACTTTCAGCAATCACAGAAAAGAACAGGCAACCAAAAGAAAACACTACAATCTGGCCATGGAATTGCCGGGGGTACCAGAGGAAGAGAAGACTATTGCAACAGTACATCGATCAATTGGAATAAAAACCCACATCTATCGTGCTGCAAGAGACAGGCAAAAACCCAACCAAACTATCGGGCTACCAAAGGTTTAGCATCAACAGAGAAGACGAATTTAAGGTCCCAAACTTTAAAAATAAGAATCTTGGGAATGTTCATTGAAGGAAATGAAAAAAAAACACAAGCACCATTAGGAAATTAGAAAACTACCTGGCACGTGTCACGGGCATATTCAGGAGAGTCTCGCACAGAGGCCACCGGCTTGTAAAGCGCAGCTTCCTCAAGATGATCCAAGCTTACATTATTGGTGGCATATGCTGTGCCAAACTCTTTCTAAACATTAAAAAAATGGAGCGCGACAGAAACGATGCTAAAATTAGGAAACGCGTAAAGCGAGCGTGAGGAATCCCCATATCCACTTCAATGGAGAAGCTTAAAGGAATGGGAGTCTAGAATAGATGGCAGGAACTGACTGAGAAAATAAGAAGAGCGCAGCTAGAAAGACTGAGGCAGAAAAAAGGGGGAACCATCCTCGGGTAGATAAGCCTCCAACCAGACAGAGGCCAACAGGAAAAAACAGACATTCCGCTAGACACGAGGAAGTATTTATTGATCCCACCTGCACCGAGAAACATGCACCCGATACACAACAAAGAGCGCAGAGAGCACAGAGAAAAAACCATCGCCAAAAATATGGAAAACAAGAAAGCCGAGGAAGTAGACTATGCCAATGCGTCATGCGGAAAATATGGAGCGGTAGCATCGGCAGTGGTAGATGGAGACAGTAAACCAAAAATTACGGCCTCGTCACGCACCCGAGACAAAGTTACGGCCGAAGAAGTTGCGGTTACGCTGGCTTGCGTCGGCACCAAACATACATAATAATTAGCGACAGCAAAACAGTGATTTGGAATTTTGCGAAAGGTGGTATTTTGGAGAAAGCCAGACGCATCCTCTAAAAAAACTCAAGTGATCGAAAAATATCCATCTACGGATACCTGTGCAGGAATCTGTCCCTGGCAACGAGGCTGCACACGCGCTCGCTCGAGATGTACACTACCGAGTGGTCGTAGAAGAGTACGGATGCAAGGGAATGAAAGATTGCATCATTGCCCCTATCGAAAAATTTTATATCGATACATAAGTTCTCGTATGAATTTATATGTGCCTATTATGTGGTCATATTACAGATATGTGTCTAGTAGTGGTCAAACCAGATCATATATGTCCAATATGTGTCTCGTATAAGGCAATATGTGTCGCGTATGCGCTGATATGTGTCCGCGATATCCCTCGTATGGGCTGATATGTGTACTTCGTATGCCTCGTATGGGGATATGTGTCCCTCGTATGTGCTGATACGTGTCTATCGTATCAGTCGTTGAGCCGAAATATGGATCTCGTATTATCCGAATGGCCGATATGTGTCTTTCGTGTCACTCATTTGAGACATTATGCAGCTCTCGTATCACTGATATGGGTGAACTGCGTCTCTCAGACAGCTCATATTGTCACGGACTCGAAGACGACAAAGTTGGCAGTGGCTCGGCACGGAGCACTCGCGCTAGGCCCACCGCCATTAAATCATTCCATCGCCATCTGCTATGTAGTAGTCTTCACTTGCTTGCCGTCACGTAACATTTGGCGTGAGGTGCGGAGTTTATCCCCATCCTGGTCCTGGAGCTTCGGCGTCCTGCGTGTGCCGTGGTCGTTGGTCCTGTGTTCCTGACCGCACCGCCCGGTTGAGCCCCAGCCCGCCAGACCAGAACCGACCATGTCATTCACCCCAGCCCCGTCCCCTGCCCCGACCAGAAGACAAGACAACTTGACGACGCCGCCGCTACTCGAACCTATGACCCCACCGACCCTAGAAGGTGCCATCATATTCGAACACAGCCCCTTCCCATGCCGTTTTGTGTGTTCATGGGCCTCGGCCGTCGGTTCAAGGTGACCTAGCTAGCTACAGCCCGGAAACTTCCTGGACCAGCGCTCATCTGATCATCATCTGTTCATCTCTTTCATCGTGACGGCAAACCCTGTATCTTCTTCTCTTCTGTGTTCTTCCGTCCTGTCACGCTCATCGTCACACCCTCCGTTTCGTCTTCACTGCCGGTCTTTCAGTTCGCGCGATCGGGACGATCGCTCGGCAGCCCCTGGTAGTGTCACGGACTCGAAGGCGACAAAGTGGGCAGTGGCGCGGCACGGAGCGCACGCGCTAGGCCCACTGCCATTAAATAATTCCATCGCCATATGTTATGTAGTACTCTTCACCGGTTTGGCGTAACGTAACAATATGTGTGCCTTTTTATGGCCGATATGAAATTAAATGGATTACATTTCATCTTGTCTTTCACGCGGCGCACTTGAGCTCATAATTAAAGAATACAGGTGATCAAAGTAGATCCCTCTAGCGTAGTGGGATGTTAAATCCTAAGAGTACTACCATTTTACGCTGTATCAGCTTAGCACATGTAGGAACAAGCATATGGCATTCCAATACTGTCCTGTTTGAAAGCTACATCTCAGCTGAAGCACACACATTCGAAAAAAGTTTTAGGAAACCCTCCGGAAAAGAAGTAAAATTAAGCCAACGACACCATCTAAAACATAATAGATAATGAGGCTACAAAACATTGGTCCATGGGATAAATGACTCAAGTAGTTTCCAATAATAAGGAAGTGATTATACAGATGCAAAAATTTCCCATACATATATCCCAAGCTTGAGAGGTGTGTTGAATAACTTGCCTCCTTGTCTATAACATGCTAATTACTGAAAGTGAGATATATTATTATAAACATAAAGCTTCAGATGTCTTTTTCAGAGGTGTAATTCATTTTTTTTATATAGTCCCCCACTTACACTGATGCCCTTGCGTCATCGATGCACTATTGTTTACATGTCCTCAGAGAAGAATGAGGCTGATGGCCCCAACTGGGTACTAAAGGTCTTCAAATGTTTCTTCAGCTACGGAATAGCCAGTAGCTATAAGGCACTAGGTCAGAACTATTGGTGGGTGATGCAGAACATCCCGAAACTGGAGCTTATTCAACACGGCGGTATTGAAACCTAACTTGTTGTCATGCCAAGCATTGTCACGTTAAATGTTGGATTTTTGTTAGACAAACTTTAAGCAAAAGTGCACGGTCCTTCAGCATCCTCAAGTTCAAGAACGCCAGCAATAACAGTCTGCTTAATGTGACAATCATCACAAATAAATTCATCCACATGTGCCACGACCTCAGATGTGAGATGCAGATAGCGGGCATCCACTGCACTCCTCGTCTTTTACACTCAACACAGCTGGACCTTGCATGCACGTACAGTTTGTATCCCACCTTCTGACTGGAAACAACATACCCATTACCGTAAATTGGACTCAATCGATGGTGGATAATGATAAGGAGAACACCTTCTGCCATCCAAAATTTGGTTTCGAAAAACTTTTATAACCGTACACTGATATATACTACCATTTTCCTTGTGACTACTTCAATATCAGTGGTGCCATGGGCAAAATGAAAATATGAAAAGTGGGAACGTCAAACATTCTTTTCATTGTAACGTCTTTTCCTTGCATGAGGTAATAAATGTGTTACAGACCAGGAAGTAAAAATATACTGATTACCCCTCGTATAAACAGAATCCGCCAATGCCATCTGTTTAATGAAACAACCCTACATTATACACAAAAACACTACATAATATATCATGGCACAAGAGTGAGTTTTGTACACAGACAACACGAACAACACAGCAGCAAGTGACATACAATATTAGTTACATTTCTCCTTATTTACTATACTCAAATACAACTTAAGAATGAAGTGGCAGATGCCTCTCAAAGGACCAGACATTGTAACGAACATGGAGGAGGAGGACACAACCAGCAGTGCAGGCGAGTTTTGGTGATGACGATGAGATGTGAGCCCATTAACAGGCCAATGTGATCCATTAAACGTCTGCGTATACAAGCCGAGCACATCGAGCACTGCCACAATGAGATTAGCAAAAATGAGAATGACAATGTCTCTGATGAGCTATTGTAGACGCCATGGTGGAGGGCTCCAGATTAATTTCAACCGCATATGCGCTGACAATGCACGCAAAGAGGTGTGTTTTCCACTTCACCTATATCAACATGTGGCTGCCCTCGCCTGGATTTGACTCAGCTTCCTTGGGCATAGACCACAATGAAGAGAATAAATGTCCATCCAAACAACTGTGACGTGACAACTAAAGAACTGAATATGGACAGGTAATGACAAAAAGAAAAGTGGGCCATATATGCCCTCTTCACTGTGTGAACATGGCCACCCATCTGAAAACAAACATAAAAATAAAAAGACATCAAGTGCCACCTGCTGAAGAAATAAACAGTCTAAACACTAGTACACTTTCATTCACACAAATGGAGCTACCTGTCACAAGGCAATGGGTGTCGTAGGCACGCAGCAAACCAATTATATAGTGTGCGCCATCCTGATTGCCTCAGGTTGTCGTACCTTCCATGCAAACAACTTGCGAAGTGAATTATACAGAAGCATTTGCCACTTCATTCTTGAGTTGTATTCAACTATAGTTTACACAACACACAAAAGAAAATACTGCTTCTCAAAGGGACACTAAGGACATGTCCACGCAATTTCTGTTCTTAGTAAAAATATGTTGTATGGCCCTTTCTAACCAATTTGTGACCTCTTTAGCAGCAAATTATATATTTATTGTTGAGAAAACCGGATTTAAAAATGAGTTTTTTTTCTCGCTACTTCATTCAAATTCATATCTAGACTGAGAAATGCTCTGTCATCCCTGCTAGGAAGTAAATGGTGGGAAACCAGTCTTGGCACTACCACAATTTCCTTGAGAAATGGGCTGGAGGTGGTGATACCTGTATTCAATTTTTTACCTTTACCAGCTTAAGTTTTTAATGAAAGTAACCACTTCGTAATTGGAATGCAGAAATCTGTTGATACATAGCAACTGGAATTTGCCTTCAGTGTCCATTTAAACATGCTACCTAACACTGCACCTTTGGTGTTCACACACTGACAAAAAAAGTTAGTGATGAGCTGTCATGAACTGAATTGGTTGTTCATGTATAACAGAGGTTGCAAAAACAGTTTGCACCAAAAATGCCTTGGTTAAGGATAAGAACAGTTTTAAGATACCTTTTAATGCAGCACATATACAATTTTCTCAGGTTTGTGAGGGTTGTTTACTGGCATTTCAGTCAGCTGTGGGTTACAACAAATACAATGACCTGTGTACAATTAAGGTTTCTATATTACAGTCCCATTAAAATGATATCAGAACGACAGAATTATAGCCAGAACTATGCAGCACAAAATGTGCAGAAGAGAGGAAGGGGCCTGTGCACACATGTTACATATTGGCATGTTTTTTAACTTTATGCTAACATAACGATCATTGTTCAACATATTTGCTCAGTACCTGCAAGTATCAGAGGCATCAATCACGATAACATGGAGAGCTAGATGAGTTAGTTGTTTCATTCTAAAAAAGAACAGCATGAAACAATGATGAACTTGCCTTTAAAGCCAAGTGCTATATTTCTGTTCAGGGCATTTTTGGAGCTTCTCACCTTTCATTTGTATTTTGCATGCCACCGTTGTTACATGGGTATCAAAACTGTAGATACAAAAAGCCAGTATCTGCCAGTGTCTCATGTATTGTGAACAAGATTTTTCTTAGCTATAAAAAGAGGACCTTACAAACTGCGTTGGAAAGCTTTCATAACAAGATTTTGGAGTATGTCAGCGACTACCTGTTTTTTCTTATGGACAGAAACAATGGGCAACATGGGCTGCAATAAGTTCAAAATGCTGTGGAGAGTATGCTGACAACTCTCCTGGGGATTAGTGATCTGCTCAGAGTGGGCCTCGACAAGCTCACCCTGACTGCCGGCATTGCTAATGACCACAAAAGGGTAGCCATAATTAGCACAACTACTCAGTGCCACCAGAAGGAAGGGAACCACGAGCAGATGCCAAAACAAATTCCCGGCATCTCCCATCTCTCATTTCTTTCTTCAGGTTTGCACAGTACTCCGGTAGTATCTCTGATTGAATGTTTCAGTGTGGCTGTTTGCATCTCCCAGCCTGTTTCATATCGGAGTGGCTTATCCGCTACCATGCTATCAACTACAAGTTCTAAGTAACTTGTTGTGATATGCAGTAAAAGTAGCTCAACACTTAGCTTAGGCACACAATGCTACCAGCATGAGTGTTACTCTACATGTGGAAGCATCAGATTTGTGTGGTCAATTATGCGCTGAAGAAAAGCACAAAAGCTGGGCCTGCGACATGCACTGTGCTGGAATATGGATGCCCTGAGGAGCACGAAGCATCACATGCTCATAACACAGCACCGGTGCTAAGTTAAGAATATCGTAGTGCTCAACCTTGCAGGCAGTTTGCAATGAAGAGAGGGTTCTATCCCTGGACACAGTGGGAAGGGATTACCCCCTTTCGTCCGCCACTCCCTGCTTGGTCACATCAGCAGGGTCATGAGAATCGGCCGACGCCACAGGCTGGAACGGGGTCCTTTCACGGTGAAAAGCCAAGTGTTCTTAAGTTGTACCCGAGTATAGCTGTTGTCCATAAATGCGTGCATGTTTGCGGTCTTTCCCTCTGCATAAGGGTAAATATGCTGGCATGTCAAAATCACTTCACCTTTGTCCATACTTTGCGCTCCTGTGCCTTTCCTGAATATGCACCAATGAGCCTAGCTACAAGTACTCCTTAGAAAACGTGTTATGTTAGGTGCGCTTCTTGAAGGAGCAACAAAGCGATGTTCAGCAGAAAATGCTTTGTCCGTAAGAGGGCAAAGCTGTTCCCTGAGGTTCATTATCACAAAAAAACAGCCTCTTTTCTTAAAACTTCACACTTCTGGTTGGGTTCTGTACACTGCAAGCTAGCTCCTGGCTGTCTTTGGTGGCCTGGAGGGGAGACATGCACACTTCGCAGTAAAAATGGCTTTGAACGAAGCTTGCACATTTCGGCGCTCACAACTTTCTGAAGAGGTAATCTGATTGCGGCAGGCCCGACCGGTACCCGAACAAGGCATCAAGCGCTGCCCAAATCATCCCGTTAGCGAAAATAAAGGCCATTATCAGAACAACTGCCTCAGCCAATGTCGTCGACGAGCCAGGCAGTGTTTCTGGCGTCATAAGTCCAGTACATATTGAGCAACGAGCACTGCACCATTAAACTGTGGCACAGCACCACCGTGCGGTCCACTGGCACCGTCATCTTAACCGTCGTCCGGGTCACCGCACTCATCACTGCTGCTGCTGCAGTCACCCTCGCTTGTGGCATCTATCTGCGGTTCCACGTAGTCCGTGTGCGACAGAAACCATGGTGGGCCCCTCTGGTGTCGTCGTCTCTGCTGTCGTACAAGTGACAACATTCACCGCTGCTGCCAGTTTCGCCTGTGGCGTCCGCCAACGGCACAGACCCAAAGTGGGATTCACTGCTAGACACAGCGACACTAGAGCTACATGAAACGCGAGCGGAGCAGGAGACAAGTTGGGTTCCGGTTACCAGACGTGGAAGGCGGCGTTTCAGCAGCCTCGCTCGACGTGAGTGACCGCTGCGCTGCTTTCGTTAGCCAAGTACGCCTTGCGACGCTTTGGAATCGTAGGTTGGCTGTTCTAGTTCAAGGCGACGTGATGTAAAGGGCTTTTTGGCCGCTGCTAACCCACTGACTGTAGAAGACACGCCATACACGCTTTGCAAAGCTGGATCAGCTGGATTGGCTGGATGCATGACTGGATAAATAGATGGATGCATGAAAAAGGCCAAAGCCTTGAAATTGGACGGCGGTACACGCCACCTAGCCCGCATCCACCGCAAGGCAGCGCTTTCAGATGAACCGCTAGCAGACGACACACAATGTTTTTGTGACTGCCATTGTAACAAAAAGTAGCCCTCGCTGAGAGTTCTTTTTGAGTTTATTTCCTTGATTTGTTTCACGAAAGCCTGCTATCAGTGAACATCGAGGATCGTACTTGTAACGATACAAAAATGCACAGCTGCAACGTTCCAAATCTTTACTTCAAGTCAGAGGAACAAGAAACCGCGGTCGTTATCACATTCAGGTTATCCCTTGCGGCTAAAGCTATAGGGAAAACGGTTCAAGGTTGTACCCGACAACAGAGCTGCTATAAACGCCTTGCATGCATTTGCGAAGTTCATGACATCATGTTCCAAAAGTGGAAGCACATTCAGAAGCCTCTGGACGCATATTGCTTGCTCCACGTGAATACCATTCCCGCTTACTTGTCCAGACCTGTGAAAACAAGGATAGAGGCGATTGGAAATCACTCCTGCTGTTAATCTGCTAAATTTTTTTAAAGCACTGCAGACAAGCCACGCCGAAAGAAATGAATGCAGACTTGAATTCAATATATAAAAGAAACGCAGCTTTCCATGAAAATTCGTGGAGCTGCAGTGAGAGACGATTTCTGCAGGCAGCATCGAATTTGCGCGTACCGTTTTTTCTAGAAATTGTACACGTACGAGTATGTTCCTTCTAGTCCAAGCATTATATTAGCATGTCGCATGTACCTCTCGTTCTCATGGTTGCTGCGCACGTCGAACGATCGCACTTCGCAATTTCTCAATTACCTTAATTATTTGTCTTTTTAGACTGAGAGGGGACTTTCATGAACCTCGTTCACTGTGTGTTTTTTTTTCTTGCAGAAATGAAGGGTTTATTTGAGATATGTCAATAAAAGAATTCCAAAAAGTTCCTATAGTTCGACGAAAGCTATATATTCGAAAAAAAAACAATCCGGTATACACTGCGAACTGCCTTCAAAGATCTTTCCTGACCGAATGCTTCGTCGGATCGAACATCTCTCAGAACACCTCAGACGTTTTAAACTTGTTTACCAATAGACATTGGCTTTGCGACCAATATCAGATATACAATATGCGAGATATACCCACTCCAGCGGGCCGATCACGTATCTATAGGGCCGCCTACCCGTGTGTGTTTTCTTTCTTTCAGAAATGATGGGTTTATTTGAGATATGTCAATAAAAGAATTCCAAAAAGTTCCTATAGTTCGACGAAAGCTATATATTCGGAAAAAAACAATCCTGTATGCACTGCGAACTGGCTTCAAAGATCTTTCCTGACCGAATGCTTCGTCGGATCGAACATCTCTCAGAACACCGCGGACGTTTTGAACTTGTTTAGCAATAGACATCGTCTTTGCGACCAATATCAGATATACAATATGCGAGATATACCCACTCCAGCGGGCCGATAGCGTATCTATAGGGCCGCCTACCCGAGTTCAGGTGGGCTATACTCAAGAACCACGGAACAGAGGGGGAGGGAGGGCAAAGGGAAGGTCGCCCCCCCCACATTTTTCAGGGGGGGAAGCGCCCCCCCCCCCCAATGTCCATTTGCTTTCACTTGGATCAGATTTCTGAAATATTGAAACACATATTAGTTCTAGGACTCTTTTAATTCAAAGCACAATGGGGCTGCATGAGCTGCTTGGCTTAGTAGCCAGTTGTAAAGCATTTCGTAAATGAGTAACCTAAACCGGTCATGTCCCTACAGAATTCGATCGACTATATATCGACCTGACCGTGTACATGATCATGATTAGCAGTATTTAAACAAACTATGCACAGGCTTTTTTAATGGAATTGATCACTCCTCGTGCGTACAGCTTCCCATCTATAAGCTCCTCATTTCAATTAATTTTATATTGCCATGAATATTTGCACCGTTTGTTCGTTCGCACTCACAACCGCCGGCACGCGGCTTTATCATTTTGTTTTGCAATGCGAGGTGCGACCAGACTTATGTTGTTGTCATGGCCACGTGCAAATGATTCCACATTTTTCAGATTCTTGCTGCTTTTGGTTCTTTATCTCGAAGGTTCCTTGCCAGCTTTAAATTCAGCACGACCATCGAACTGCATGACATTCAGGTCGATGACCGCAGATCACGCATAATTAAGCCTATCGCAGCCGCCGAGTACTTCAGTTCTTAGTGGGCGTGAGTCAGCTAATTAAACAGTTAAATTTGGAAGCCTTTTCGTTGTATTCCTGACAGCTGGAGAGTCGTCACCGCAACGTGATACTTTTCATCAAGCTTTGGATTTGAAAAAATATATATAATAAATTTATTATGTAAATGAGCATAAAATAAATAACTAACAAAATAAGCTCCAAGTCCTGCCCTCCCACTAAAAAAAAGTTCCGGAGTCCCTGGCTGTACTAATTGTCTCGAGCATATCCAAAACCATCACCCGCTGCCATTACGACCCGGAGGCGACAGCGGTGTGCCAGAGAACACTGCGAAACTAAACTTATAGAACTCCTCGATCACCTCGATCGAAGCACTTCGAACGAGGGCGCGGTTGTGCTACCCAGTTCCGTGTTCTAGCGCACACTAGAAGATTTATTTTTGAGAGCCTCTTCCTCCTCGTACCTTGCACTCTTCTGTTTTATTAACATAAATTCTTTCAGTGCATCCATTTACCTATTCAGCAATCTATATTTCCCCCTCTGCTGGTCCTAAGTCGCTGATTTCAGTTCAGTGGCAATATAGTAGTTATGATATATACCACGCACCGTGCCAGAAAATAGTTTTTTGCAGCAATTACAGACTTTTCAAGCACTTGCTGCATTTAGGGGTGTTCTAAAAGAAGTGTTAATTTTATCGTAGATAACACAGAAGTTGCTGTTTACAGCGCAGAGAACAGGGAAGGGCCCAGCGTTATTTATGGTCAAGAGCCGCGCAACAGGATCTTTTATATTTCGAAACCGAAACTGAAAATGTTCTAGCGTCGTCTGACGGCTAGGCCCAGACTTTATAGGTGCTTCGTGTTTGTCGTAAGCCACAAAAAACTTTCTGCTTAAAGCACTAGGTAAAAAGCTCAAAGCACAATCAGGCACCGCGCGCCACAATATCTTCCAGCTTTGAAACCGAAACCAAAGGCGATTTGTCACATAGCGACTACTTTGTGTAATGCAGTGGCGATCAAAAATCGCAGAACACTTCAGACATTTAGGTTACAGCGGTACCATAAAGCTCATACATGATGGAGCCCATAGAGCTACACTAAGCCACCCTATTCACACTCCATGGGCAGTCACAGGTGCATGACAGATTTGTCGGGCTAGTTGGTTCTGCAGTTGGTTCTGCTTATGTTGCACCATCGCTCTGCGGCACGGCTTGACCCGGACCTCATAACTATTTCCCCTTCAAAGTAGTATTTGTAACTTTTCAACTATAAGTATTTCATGGTGTGTAGAGCCCCGCGTCGTCTGCTACTACATGCGGTCAATCATCAGTCAACTGGATGGCCGGATGCGCTGCACGAGGAGGCTGCGACATGGAGCGGTATAGAGATCACGGTCGAAGACGCAAGTTCTGCCGCAGGAAATAAACAGACGAAATTGAACGAATAAAACGTATTTATTATTCTGGTTTGTAACGAAGAGGTCATCATTATCATCGTATGCAGCGCCCTGTGCGGTCCGCGTCGCCAAGCCAATCCAAGTCTGCGGTCGTTTGCGTCCAACGTTTGCGTCGTCACTCAGCGCTGTGTCGGTTTGTGTGGTTGTTACAGTTATTAGATTGTGTGTTTTGCAGCCACATGTGACACTTCCACTATGGGTTCATCAGCGGCGGCGAGCTATGCGTACGTGAAATACTTCGACCGACGGCGCAAAAGCTATCGCACACGTCTCTATGTCGCCCTTGTTCCCTTTGCGCTACACCTTTCCATGATGCCTCACCGACTGGCGTTAGCGACCTGGCGAAATAAAGGACGTCTACTGGCGCGGCGGAAAAGATGATTCCGCCCAACTAATGGAGCTTGGAGGTGAATTTTGCAGTTTTGTCGCTAGGTGGTCCGATTTTCAGAAGTGCCAAACGTGTGATGCGTGTACAGTATAGCCTAACTCTTTTAACAATGCTTGGTGGCGTTTTACATAAAGTCGATGCACGTGTTTATTTGACTGTTACGAGCACTTGCAGAACGCTTACGATACCACTTCCTCTGTGCTTGCGATCCGAGCACACAGCAGCCCAGCGCATGCTTCCCAAAGAAGGGAAAAATTGCGTGGTCGCGTTGTAGCAGGTCTCGACGTAAGCGTCACTCTGAGCGAAATAATATATTGTGATTTTTTTCATGAATTCAAGTAATTGCATGAGGCAGGGAGAAATCGGCTGTGTTCAGATCTGGTAATTTTTTGCATCATATGGTTTTTGGAAACCAATGAACGCGACACACTAACTGATCCGTTTTCGTAGCTTGCCCTGTGTTTGCTGTCGCTTTCATTATTTTATCTCTCATTTCTTGTCTTCCAGTAACAAAAGCGGAGCTTATCCACAAGATGTCGAAGAGAAAAGTCACTGCGATGGACTTTAAAAAGTCTCAGCCAGCAACAACAGTTGCACAGATACATGTATGTACTGAGCGAAGTTTTACTGCGGATGCCTCTGCTAGTGCCTATCGCACGCTTACCAGTCGCAATATGTACATTACATTGCAGCATACTTCAGAGCCAGACAGGCGTCTCTGTCTGTGTGTGTCTAGAATATTTATGGTTGCGGGAAGCAGCCAGGCCCCCTTCAGCAACAGAGAGCCTTGTAGCGGATCTTTGAAATGTAGTATATACATATAGCTTAAATGCAACCATTGTGAAAGACTGCGTAGGACATTGGAGAACAGCATGTGGAATGGAAGCATCGTGCTGTTTTTTTGTTCTCTCATGTATTGTGTGCTTGATGTCAGGTCAAAGGTTCATTTTTTCGTGTTGCCTCCTCGCGTTGTTGTCTAAAATATTTATGGTTTTGGGGAGCAGCCAGGCTGTCTTCAGCAATAGAGAGCCTTGTAGCGAGCCCACCGATACGGCGTTGCGGGACAGCGCACTTCTCTCATTGCAGCACGTTCTCTTAGCTTCGGCTTGCAACTCGGTGGCCTGTTTTCTCAGTGCCATGATGCTGGTTAAATATATGTTTTGCTCGAAATTTATAAGCCCTGCTATTCTTCGGTTATGCGGCTTACTAAAGCGAATCGAGCCACGTGAGACGCGGATAGGGCGTCTGATAATTATTATTCACGAAGGGTCTTTAACATGCACGCACAATGCACAGCCCTTAGGCATACTTGCATTTCATCATCCATTGAAATGCGGTACCCACGCGCCGATCCGCAACCTATGTTTCGGTGACTGCTGGCTTCGCTATTTTATATTATCGGGGATCAGAGCGGATTCAGTAAAAGCGACCAGCGTGGCAGGCTATTACAACGCACTACGAATAGGGACCTATGAATGATCGCTTGAGCTTCTAAATGCATTGTCGCACAGCCTGCTTAATGCTGGAACCAATGACATCAATAAAACAAAAATTTTTTGTTGAGTTAAACTTATCCTGATTTCTTCAAACTCATTACAATTGTTGATGATGTTTATCAGTTCTTTAATAAAATTCAATTTAGAGCGGTGCACTCTGCGAACACCTTCGCGCGAGACGTATTATGAGAGAACTGTGGCCGAGAAGAATGACATTCATTTCATCGATCTGCACAGAGATTAGCAGCTCCTGCAAAGTATCTCATCCACCTCACACAGCACGCGCATAAAATGAAGTTATCCGCTATCCACGTCACTTGCATAGTGCGGTAAAGCTCTGAGGAAGCCTTGCCGCGCTGGCTCAATGCAGAGCGCCCGACTGCAGTGTCGGGGCATCCGAGATCGATCTCAGCTGCGGACACCCCGATTGAGTGGAAGTCAAAGGCGAAGCAGCTGTTTAATGCGCGATTTCAGTGCAAGTTACCACCCTCCTCATGGTCGTCATCGTTCCGGGCCGTATTGGCGTCCCAAGAAGCCCGATTAGCTTTGGTAAGCTGCATAACCGAACAATAGCAGGGCTTCTAAATTTCCAACTATACATATATTTAACCGGCATTGTGCCACTGAGAAAATAGGCCACTGAGTTGCAAGCCGAAGCAAAGACAACACGCTGCAATGAGAGATGTGCGCTTTCCCGAAACACCGTATCGGTGGGCTCGGACGCTATCGGCACACAATCTGATGCGCTTCACTGCAATGGAAGCACAGTACCTGTGCGCTTCTGCACTGTAGCAGACGGCACGAATCACCGCCTCCGGGCCCCTGTGCGCCTGCGCCGTTTAGTTTCGATGCGCGCCGGATGCGCTCCGCAGAGCGCGGCCACACTGAGCCGTGTTCGCATATATTCTGAATGACCCTATACACTGTTTCGTGCTCATTTATCTCGCACTTACTGCACTTTTACTGTTTCTCTCAGCGCAGTTGACAGTCACGCACCCAAAAACACAGAAAAGACAAACACGCAGAAGACATGCACACATGTGTAGGTTTGCTTTCCAAGAAATGCTGGAGGGTTTTCGGGTCCCTGCCTCGGATATCCATTGAGGTCAGACAACAGGCAATGGGGCCAGTTATGGGTCGGGTAGCAGCATCGCACCGCTGCCAGCACTTGTTACGATGCAGCGTAGCGTGGTTGGGCCGGAGAGGGGATGAGGAACGATGGAAGCTTGACATTTGGGAAAAACACAAAAAATCTGGTTTACTGGCACATTGAACGAAACTTATTTACATAGTTTAGAAAAGAGCAAACAGTCAAAAATTAAAAGTTGATAGCTTTGAGCCAACTGGATGAGCCTTGTTAATGAGGACGCTTGTTAAATAACCTAAGGCTCCACCCCTTCACCAGGCGGGGGTCAATACAATATGTGGCACATTTCTTAACGATCAGAAAATTTGTACATAGCAGTTAGCGAGCGGAGGCACTCGTGGGAAGGGGTGAGGGGGATTCACAGGTCCGCTGCTCTATCGCACCGTGGTGCAACCGTATTGCAAGCGGCACGTGTCTATCGAAAATACCGGTGCCGCGCTGTGGGCTACAACTGCGGCGGGCTCTCTCCGGTCGGGGCGGCTCTTGTCAAGACACGATTAATTACTGGAAGGCACCGTTCCCCTCTTCCAGTCATCTGTACATCGTCGGTCGCTTCTTGCCGGGAACCAGTCAAAGGGGGAAGGTCATTTGCATCGAGCCGAGCGTGGGAAGAATCTCACAGGTTCCTTCCCAGCTAGTCATCCTTTCTTTTGTGCAGTCGTCGGCCACCTGATGACGCTTTTGAAATTGCCACTGCTGTTGCTGCGCCACCGTGGTCATCCCTGTCGATGGGATCTGCACCTTAATCCTCTTCGGCTGGTGTGCATTCCGTCCATTACAGGCCGAACGCGGACGCCACCGAAAGCTCCCCATTTGACTTTCAAACAAAAGGGGTGCTGTCTAATCTTGTAAACGGAAGGGCAGCCACACAGAACAAACAGGGATGGAGGACTAAAGCTAGTAGACCAAGCGGAAGGGAGAAAAACCTCCGAGAGGGAATGGAAGGAGAGGAGCATGGAAAAGTAGCTTGTTTTCCATATATGCAACTCCAACATAATGTCTTTTATTAAAGAATTGTTTGCGGTTGTGTGTTCCGGGGACGGCGCCTCACAACAACCTTGGTACAGGACATTTTCAGCCAGAGGGTGGTCGGGGCCCTTTAACTAGTAGCTGCCGGCTGGCGTGCATGTGTGCTCTGCCAAATTTGTTCAAAATTTTTATTCTCTACGGAGGTCATTTTCATTTGACAGGTGAAGATGAAGCTTAACCTTGTGTGTGCCGATTCAGTCGTTGCCATAAAGCTTGGTGCTCGGGCCTTCTCGGGCCATCGGGCCCGAGAAGGCCTCTTTGGGAGCCACTGAAGGCATCTATGGGAGCCACTGAAACCCCCCGCCTACTCACTGAATAAAAAACAAAGCCTGTGCAGAGGCTCGGAATCGAACCAGGGCCTTTGTAGCTTGAGGCGGAGACTCTACCACTCCGCCACAACGGCTGAAGATTTATCCATGAATAAAGGCGCATCTAGTGAATGCACTCTTCTGATGCAGAAGTCTGCGCGCTTTTGCTACGTATATCCTGGCCTAACACAGCTAGGCCATCAACAATTTTTTTAACAGCCTTGTACCTTGTCTCCCGTCCCTAATAAACGATTTCCGTTACGTAGCTTGAAGTTGACTGGCACAGCCGAGAATGTTTCACCGGGCAAGCGTGCGAAGACACAAGTGCACTTTATACTGCGACCTGCCTTGTAAGATCACCGACCATCGTGCCATCATAGTTTTTCATCGACCTTGGCGATCATTTGACCAGCCTTAAGAGGCTTCTTCAAAGGTTAACTAGCACTTGAAGCGGCACTTGGAGTTCCTCTGCTGTTCGGCACCTGTAAATCGAGGCGCATCAAAAACAAAACCACGGGGCACGCAAAGCTCATAGACGCGAAGCGCCATAACAAATCGAAACTCTCCTGGCTGCCTGTGGCGCCGCCAAGCATTGGTTTTCTTTGCTTCCTACATTCAGGTAGCCATTTGTCTGTCTTCCTGGTGTGATAAAAGTGCGCTATCGGTTTTAAAACAAAACTTACTTCAATACTGAACCGCGCAACCTTCTTTTGTCAGCCTCAGAGATTCGCAGCTTCCATGTAAAAAGGAGCATTCCTCCAAGGTGGCGTCTCTTGTCCTATGGCGTCACCACGATTGCACTTGCGAGATTGGACTGTGGCGGCGATACCTGTCTTTTGGTCCTTGCCATTTTCTACCTTACAAGCGCTTTGTTTTCAGTAAGAGTGGCGTTTTCTGATCAGGAGCTTCTATTCTATTGATACAAGGCAACCTCAATTTCTCCTCAGTGTCCCTTTAATGCGCGTTTATAGCCTGGCGTGACGCGTGCGCGCGCGCTGCACACCAACGCACGTCGGCCAAACCGAGACCCTCAATACTCCAACTGTGCTTGACCGGTGATGCGTTCGGCGGCTTAGGCGCACTCTGAACGCACTGGCGGAGACTTGGAGCATGTCTCTATTTCGCGCCGAGTGCGCCAGCTGTGCCGGCCAGGCCAGACCGATTCGGTTCCGCAACGAGGTGCGCGTTGTGACATCATTAATAGCTTCGGTAGTTGGGCGGTGCTGGCCTTTTCGAGCTCTCGGCTAATTTAATCCATTCACAGTACACTTCTGAAGGTACATGCAAGTGTGTGAGGGAGCCCGATCCAGAGGACCCTGCACCTCCGGAAACGCGCGAAAGCCGTTGAAGCGTCGGCTTCACTTTCAAGCCGCCTACCTTAAATGCGAGCGCCGTTGAGTACCCATCAGTTTTTGCGGCAAAAGAATTAATAAATAACCTTCTCTTACAACCGTGGGAGACCTCGACGCCGCCTTCTGCACCGTGCAAACTCGCCGCTCAAGGAATCACAGTCCGTTGACCTGCAAAGCCCCGGCCAGCCTCCGATGGGCGCGACGCGCTGACCTTGTCTTGCCCCTCGTTACTCCCGCACTGGGATTATGATATTGAATTTGCAACGGCTGCTCATGGCGGGAGGGGGAAACGACCGGCCGGCGCATAACTGAACCGTGCTCCCTCAAAAGAATCTAACGCTCTGTGGGGCTGAGGTCGCTGAAATGCAGGCCGGAGTTTTTGCGAGAACTTTGTCATCGGGCTCGGGAACGGGATCCACCCTAACGCTGGCAAGACGTTGGTGCAAACGTAAACGAAGCAACGGTAGCGACCCCCGATAGATGCCTTCAACGTGTGGCGGCGGTAGCTTTCTTTTTGGCTGCTGCTAGACCGTACCGCTAGCCTCGAGAAATCACGGAGTCTGCGTTTACGTCCCGTTTCACGTCACTCGTCCTGTAACGTCATAAGAGTGCGCCGTGATGTCATAAGAGTTACCGAGTTTGAATCGGAGTGGCGAGAAAATCTTTTTCAACTCCGAATTGAAATTTCTTTGAAATAAATGCATCTTTCGCTCCCGGACCAGCGGCAACAAAGCCATGAAATACTGAACTATCAGATTTTGCTTACAAAAGAAATTTGAGTTCATCTCACTGTCCCTTTAAAGTACCATGTACAGTCTTGGTCAAAAGTGTTAAGGCTACAGCATTCAGCTGCAGTGAAATCAATGTTCCGAGAATAATTCATGTAGTGGATCATTCAAAACTGTAGTCAAGCAGGAAGCTTCTGTATCGCAAGAAGAAACCTGCTAGCATTTCAAGGTCACTTGGTCTTTAATATTGCCGTAATGGCTCTGTTATGCGGCTGAAGCGAAAAGCATTTGGCCTTAAGACTTCACAGACACTTTACATTACTCTTGTTGCGAATGCGTACAATTTGCACACTTTTCAGGCTTCCACTAGCATGGGTCCTGCTGCACCACGGTATCCAGGTGTTCTTGCTGAGGTCAATGTTCAGGTACGATGGCTTTTTATATTTAGATCTTGTTTGTAAGCTTGAAATGCTTTTAGCTCTTGTTCTTGGTAACTGCAGGCAAATAATCTAGAAACTGTGGAAACGTATAGGGCTGAGGATCAGTGCACACCTCTAGGACACATGAAATTTTCCATCCAAATGGCATGGAGCTGAAAACAAATGCCTGCACAGGAGCCCCAGGCACAATTTGAACCTGTGACAGTTCCGGGCAGCTTTGCTTAATGAAGGCTTAGATCACTAAACCATGACCACAACCTTTCACCTGTCATGTCCTAATTAGCACAGCCTCTTGTGCTAAGATTTAATTGCTGTGTTTTAAATATTCATAATCTTTCATCTTTTAGTTCTGTGCTTCCGAATATTTGGCAGCATTACTGTTGCCAGGGTCCATTGGAGCCGGAAGTACAGATAAAAAGGCTCGTCTATGTTGTCAAAGGCAGCTTGATATTATTGCACACAAACGTGACCTGGTGGCCCATCGCGCTGCTCACTCCAAAGAAGAGAGCGATGTGTCATGTTTTATCATTAGTAGCGTTTGCAAGGAAAACTGCCATTTTCGTAATGTTACATATAGGAGTCCTGAGGAATAGGATTTTAGCAGTTCTAATGTGCAAAATAATACCTCTCCCCAATCTGTTATAGGGCTTTATACAAAGCATATCTTCAGCTGTTTTATTTCAGGTCCACCTTGGGAGCGGAAATTATCAGTGCAGAGCGGTGGCGAGGGCTTCTTTACCGAGGTCGAGGCTTCTTGTATTGCAAGGACGCCACAAAACTTTTTTTGGGTTCCCCGCAAAAGTTACGCTCCTTCCTGGTGATGCTCCTTCCCCGAAGAGCCTTAGGGGAAAGAGCGTTCGGGGAAGGAGCACCACCGGATCAGTATGCCGGCAATTCCTTAAGGCTGGTGCCATGCAGAAGACTCGGATGAGCTCAGAAAAACTAGTTGCTGTGGGCAGTAAGCCTATTTTATTTAGGTACATTTCCTGACTGACAAAGGCATTTGTTTATTCATATGTGCATGACTTAAATATCTTTATTTTACAACACCTGCGTGTCTTCAATTTTGTCATGATTAATACTCTTTCAGATGCATTTGATGCATACATTAAAGCTGCACGAGCTGCCGAGGATGAGAAAATGCGGAGAGCAGTTGAATTGCTACCTGGCGGAAATGCTGAGGGACATCAAGTAATCATTGCCTGCACCTGCCCCTGTAGTCAGTGACTGTAGTCAGATAAAAATGAAAAAATAAAAGCAGCAAGAAAAATTATTTCATTGACTGCAGCCGGGTATTTAGTGCTGGGATACAGCATTTGCTGCAATGAAGGGTTGAAAGTTCATTCAGGTAGCCTACATATTCAGAGCTATTAACCGTACACCAGAATACGTGTTCCGAGGCCATTGTATCCCCATGACGAGGCCCTCGTATATACGAGGGACTTGTGTGACACGTTTCCAATAGCGTATGTGTGAGGCACGTATCACACGTATATATATTTGTTTCGTAATACGTGGAGAGGAACGCGTATGCCATACGACCACGTATACATACGAGCATATATGTGGACACATATTTAACACATATAGACGAGATTTTTCAATAGGGTACATACGACGAGGTTTGCGCGAGGCAACACCAACAAAGAGCGTGGCGAGCAGGAGAATCGCAGCGCTGACGTGTCAGAGAACCATGGTGTGAAGGGAGACAGTGCATCGGAGGTTGTCTCATTCAAGCGTGGAGGTGGCAGCCATCGGACGCTGGGTCCGGGCTGCCGTGAGGCACTCTTGAATAGCCTGCTTTAAGCCTCTGGCGTTTCGTGGCGCAGTTGACGGGACCTGGCTACATTTTTCCTGCGGCTGCGAAGTTCTTCCGACTGATGACGGGAGATCAGCGGCGTCTCCCTGTGTTCCTCTCCGCTCCTACTACCACCTGGAATCTTTCCGCCGCTTCCTTCGACGAATCGCCAGTGAAGCTTTGCACTACATCAACCCGCGTTCGCCCTGTATGCAAGGCATCCCCGCTTCACTTCGGACGCTCAGTACCGTGTGAACTCGATCCTTTTATTTCGTAGTGTTGTACGCTTGTTGAGTGTGTGTTTTTCTTGTTCGCATGTGTATTTCATATTGGCCCCATTTCCTTTAAATTACAAATAGGCTGCATTTTGTTTTCTTTGATCTCTCTTTTCTCTTGTTCTCTTGTTCGAGCCTGCACACGATAGCGTTCCACTTCGGAATGTCGGGGACGCGCTTTCAATTCGCGACAACTAGCGTCCGTGACAGTACGAAGCTTTTAACTTATATCGAGGAATTTTTTTAAGCATAAGGAAACGATGAGCACGATAAAAGAGTTAGTTGAGTTAGGGAAAGAGTTGGGGTTGAAAGTCGCCGAGCTGCGCGCGGGGGAGGCTGCCGAGCAAGAGAAGGAACGTGGAGCCGAACGCGAGGCGGAACGCGAGCGTTAAAAGGCGCTAGAAGCCGAACGCGAGCTAGCAAAGACGCTAGCACAGGCTGAAGAGCGTAGTTTGCAGCTTCACTTAAGGCTCGCAGAAGCTGGTGGAGTAATCGAGAACCCGCACCTGGGCCCTCAGTAGGGGTTAGCCCACACAAGTTGATCTCACTTTTTGATGATCGCAGGGATGACTTGAATGCACGCCTCAAACGTTTTGAGCGTATCACGGAAGGGCACAGCTGGCCCAAGAATAAATGGGCCACAGTACTCCGTACGTCTTTGACTGCGGATGCCATCCATGTGTTCGGTCGTTTATCTCCCAGAGATTCAATGAACTATGATAACGCGAAACTAGCTCTGCTCCATCATTTTCGATTCAAAGCAGAGCGTTCTCACGGAAGCTTTCGTGAAAATAAGCCGCTAGATAAAGAAACAGAGAAACAATACAAGCACGCTTGCTCAGTCTTTTAGATCGATGGGTCGAGCTGTCGGAAACGGCCGCAACGTACAACGATTTACGAGACTTGGTATTGGCCGAACAGTTCATGTGGAACTGTCATAGCTGTCTAGCAATTCTCCTTCGAGAAAGGGAGTGCAAGACGCTGGACAAAATGGCTGAGGCAGCAGACAACTTTCTTTAGGCCCAGCGGCACAGAAACGTGTACTCATTCAAAGAATCCTTCGAGGTGGGAATCCGAGAGAGAAGGAGGTTTCATCTAGTAGGCAGTCAGGAAGGTGTCTCATTTGCAACCGACCTGGACATAAGGCTGCCGACTATCGCTCTAAGCCAAAACAACTTTACTGTCTGTATTACCGGAAAACAGGGCATCATGTAAGCTCCCCCTGAAGAAAGAACAAAAACCAGAAGCAGTCGTCGTGTTCTGTTAAGACAGGGAGTGTTGCGTCTGGAACGGTGTCCACAATAGCAGATAGGCTTGAACCAGCTGATTATAAGGTGGGGGTCGGACTTGTCCGAAAAAAGCCTGCAGGCGCCCAACACTTCCCTATACTAGGGAGCGAGCTGCGAGGCCAACCCGTACGTGTTTTACGGGGCACGGGGAGCAGTACAGTGGTGGTGCAGAGAGCTCTAGCTCCTGACTCAGCTCTCACTGGCTCGAGATCTACGGTGTTCTTTGCTGATGCTAGTAGTCTGGGAGTTCTCGAGGCAGAAGTCTATATCGCTTCCGCTTATCACACCGGCACGGCCCTGATGAAATGCATGGAGACACCGTTGTACGATGTCATAATTGGAAATATACCTAAGGCCAGTGAGCCGTCACATCCAGATATTAATTGCAAGAAACCGGAGGGCGTTGTTAAATTATGTCCTAGCATAGTCAATGACGAGGCCTTCAGTGAAAATTGTGAGGGCGAGGGCTGGAAATAAAGTTTATGGACGAAGGAGGGAAAATACTGCTTTAAGCGCTGGTCCTATTACTTTCGCCAAGAAAATGCTAGAAACAGAGGAAAGAGACGATGAGTATTAGAAGGCGTGTTGGGTGAAAGCAGCAAAGGTGTTCCATGTCAAGCACGCTACTTCGCACTCGCATTCTTTCGAAAAGGGGTTGCTGTATCGCCCCTGTCATCTCGCCTCTGGCAGAGAGGTTCGACAGGTAGTAGTTTCAAAGTCTTGCCGATCACAGTTGTTAAGAGTTGACCACAAGAGCCCGTTGGCGGGGCATCGGGGCATTGAGGAGACTACAGATTGAGTTCTGGAAGCATTGTACTGGCCGGGAGTGCAGGAGGAGATTAAGAGGTATGTCAGGTCGTGCGACACCTGCCAAAGGATGCGCCCAAAAGGCAAAGTAAGGAAAGCTCCGTTGGGACGCATGCCTCTTATCGACACTCCATTTGATCGGGTCGCTGTCGATATTGTCGGTCCGCTGTCGCCCACATCGGTGGAACGGAACAGACATATTCTCACTCTTGTCGATTTTGCAACGCTGTATCCCGACGCCATGGCTCTGCCAAAGATATATTCAGTGACCGTGGCTGAGGGTTTGGTGGAGATGTTTTCCTGAATAGGTTTTCGGAGAGAGCTCCTTTGTGTCCAAGGCTCCTGTTTCAGTTCTGAAATGATGAGAGAGCTCAATATTCTCTTTGCAGTGAAACATCTGTGCACGAACCTTTACCTTCCAATGTGCAATGGGATGGTGGAGAAATTTAACGGCACGCTCAAGCAGATGCTGCGGAAGCTCAGTCAGGAGCAGCCCAAAACATAAGATCATTATATCGCTCCGCTTCTGTTCGCATACAGAGAGGTACCACAGGAGAGTCTGGGGTTTTTTTTCGTTTGAGTTGATATTTGGACATGTGCGGGGACCGCTCGCAGTCCTCAGAGAGCTCTGGACAAGAGAAGAGCTAGGTGAAGACACCAAGACCACAAATGGTTACGTTCTCGATCTAAGAGAACGTCTCGAGCAAACTGTGAGAGTGGCACATCAAAACCTTTTGCGTGCCCAACACTCTCAGAAGAGATAGTGTCACAGGAACAGCAAGAAGCAGCAGTTAAGCGTTGGAGATCGTGCCCTCATTCCTTTGCCGAGTAGCCACCATAAACCCCTGATGCAGTGGAAAGGTTCATTTGTGAATGTTGGCAAAAAATGACGTAGATTATTGAATCGACTTGGACCACACTAATAAGCTATTGCGCATAAATATGCTCAAACGGTACGAAGAGCGTGCGTCCCAAGAGACCGTGCAGGCGTCATCTTCGGTCGTAATCGAATAAGGTTACTCCAAAGAACAACTGCCTACCCTTAGCACGAACCACGGTAAAGGAAATGAAGCCGTGCAGAACTCCAACAAGCTCGATGACGAAAAATAGCAGGAGATTCGAAGCTTAGTTGACACTTATGCATACATCTTTTCCGAGATTCCCGGGAAGACTAATCTAGTGGGGGGTCAACTCAGACTCTCGACATCTGAAGTCGTGAATACCCCGCAATACCCGTTGCCTTTTGCAATGAAGGCCGAGGTCGAAAAGGAGATAGACGAGGTGATTAAATTAGGGGTCATTGAACTTTAAAATTCTCAATACAATTCCCCCCTGGTTCTGATTAAAAAGAAGGACAACGCCTATAGGACTTGCGTCGACTTTCGACGCATGATTGATGTCCTTGTGTTCCAAGAACAGACGTAATATTTACTGATGTTGAAACCAAGGTGTATCTTTCGAAATTTACCTTGCTAACGGGTACTGGCAAGTACACTTTGAGGAAGCTTTGAAACCAAAAACGGTGTCCTCTACCCAATCCGGTCACTATAACTTCTTCTATATACCCTTCGGCATTGAGACAGAATCGGATATCTTTACGCGCTTGATGTGCATTTTGTTACAAGGCATAGACAATGTCGTTCATACATTGAAGATGTTCTTGTAATGACCTCTACCTGGGATGAACATCTTCGACACTTTAAACCGGAAATTTAGCAGAGTACGCGAGGGCGGCCTCACGGTCAAGCCCCAGAAGAGTGAAATGGGAGCCACTAAAATCTCTCTTCTTGGACACCAGCTCAGGGTAGGGACCATCCGACCGTTGGAAACGGTGAAGAAAACGTTTTTTAGTTGTACTGCTTCCAAAGACAAAGAAGCAAGTGCACGCCTTCTTAGGGCTCGCCGGATACTATCGCAATCTCATCCCTGGCTATGCCGACAAAGTCCAACCGCTCGTGGAGTTGACACGCAAAAAATGAATACAACTTTGTCTCTTGGACACCATACCACAGCGGCAAGCCGCTTTTGACGAGCTCAAGAACGCGTTAACTTCCAGACCCGTATTAAGAACTCCAATTCTCAGCAAGCAGTTGGTGCTTTGCACGGATGGTTCCGAGGTCAGCATTGACGCCGTTCTCCTGCAGTACCATGAGGGAATGCTCTACCCG
>JARKHS020031550.1:0-80558 GCA_030143305.2 Amblyomma americanum | reverse complement strand
GTATTATATGCGAGTCGATAGTTGTTACCTCGTGAATCTCGCTACTGGGCGATTGAACGCGAGTGTTTGGCGATAGTCTGGGCTGTTGAGAAATTCCACATATTCTTGTACGCGACGTTCTTCATCATTCAGACTGACCACCAACCCTTTGCATGAGTCGTTTGTAACTTGCCGGACGGTTATGCCCAATGAACAGTGCTACTATCTGGTGTGTTTGCAATGGTAACCTGTGCAAACGCATGGGTTGTGTATTGTTTGTAGGTTGTTTTTCTTTTTTCGTTCTCCTGGTATGTGTTGTTCAGCGCTTACATGTTCGCATTTATGGTACAGACGTATTTACAGTGCGAGTCTGATGTTTTGTGTGGTTTTATTTTGCCTCGTTTCGAGATGTGAAATGTTTGACCCCATGTTGCTTCTGTGCGTACTTCCATGTGCTTTCATGTGTTACTGTGTAAAGGGCCTTCGGTGACTTCAGCAGCGTTTAACTTGTTTGTTTACCACATGAACATAAGTGTTGTGTGCACCAACGGCAGTTCTTTCTATGTGAAAATAATTTTTCGAATGGGAGGGAGGCATATGTGAAGTGCGCAAAAGATTCTCGGAGGATTTGTGAACGCTGTGTGTCGACAGCGGTGCGTAGGACAGCGGAGCACTGCGTGTGCCAGCCGAGCGTCAGCGCGTGTGAACGGTGTGTGCGAGGCGACGGCGACAAAGAGCGTGGCTAGCACGAGGAGCGGAGAGCTGACGTGTCAGAAAACGGAGGTGTGAAGGGAAACAGCGCAGCGCAGGTGGTGTCATTCAAGCGTGGAGGTGGCAGCCGTCGGACATTGGGTCCGTGCTGCAGTGAGCTCCTTTGGATCACCGACGCAAGCCTACTTCGATCTTTGCAAGTGTAGAGGTGGCAGCCGTTGGACTGAGGGTCCGTGCGGTCGAAAGCCACTCTTGGATAGCCTGCCTTAAGCCTCGGGCGTTTCGTAACGCGGTCGACGGGACCTGGCTACTTTTTTCCTGTGGCTACCAAGTTCTTCGCGCCGTTGACGGAAGACCAGCGGCGTCTCCCTGTGTTCCTCTCCGCTCCTACTACTACCTGGCTCCCTTCGGCCGCTTCCTTCGTCGCATCGCCAGCGACGCGTCGCACTACATAGACCTGCGTTCGCCCTGTCTGCATGGCATCCCCGCTTCACCTGAGAGGCTCAGTACCTGGTGTACTCTTTCGTTTTATTCTGTAGTGTTGTACGCTTGTTGAGTGTGTGTGTTTTTCTTCTTGGCGTGCGCGTTTCTTATTGGCCCCCATTCCTTTAAATAATTAATACGGCTTCAATTTCTTTTGTTTGATCTCGTTGTTCTCTTGTTGTAACTTTCATGCGATAGCGTTCCCTTTCAGAAAGTCGGGGATGTGCTCCATAATGTAGTGGACGGTCTATGGGCAGGTGCAAAAGGGAATGCAGAATGGCGCGATGGCATCAAAGACAACATTTGGACGGAGGCAAAACTCAAAAGGCGCCCGTGTGCTGAGCGATGTCAGTGCACGTTAAAGATCTCCAGGCGGTCGAAATTATTCCGGAGGCCTTCACTAAGGCACTCTTTCACTCTTTCAGTCTCACCTTCCTCCCTCACTTTACGGCGCGGTTTAGGTGTCCATCGAGATATGTGAGGCAGCTACTGCACCATTTCCTTTTCTAAAAAAAATCAAAATCCAATTCAGTCAATCGTTTATGCAGCCGATTTAAGCTGCCTGGTATTAGGAAGGCTGTCAAGACATTGAAAAGAAATTCGAGAAAGCTGTCGGTGTGGTGTCAGGGCGTCAACCATATTAAAGGTACTGACTAAATTTTGCTGAGCGCATAGTACTGTTCCGACCATTGAGGCACATATCGGCATTCCTAGGAATCTAGGAATGGTGCTTGTGATCTTGAACACTATATATACCAAGTATGTTTGTTTTCCAAATGTGTCCGGATGCAGGGAGGCTGTACCGGAAAATCCTTCGAATAAACTATTGTGGAGCTAGATTGCATAAGTGAAAAATTGCCCCCCGTCTCTTTTTTCTGCACTAGGTATGGGAGTCCCAGGATAGAGTTAGTGTTTTTAGGGTTTAAAGCCCCAAAGAGACTAATGCTATCAAGATCGCCGTAGTGGACGGCTGCGAAGAAATTCGTCCACCAGGATCTTTTTAAAGTGCATTTCAAAGGTACTGCACACAGGCCTCTAGCATTTGGCCTGCCTCAAAATGCGCCTGTCATGGCCGGCATCGAACCGGATTTTTGGTGTCAGTAGTCTATCGCCTAAATCAATATGACACCGCGAGTGCTGCGAAGCAAGATTTCTATCGATGACAGC
The DNA here is from genome assembly GCA_030143305.2 of Amblyomma americanum. NCBI lineage: Eukaryota > Metazoa > Arthropoda > Arachnida > Ixodida > Ixodidae > Amblyomma > Amblyomma americanum. The sequence goes on along the minus strand of JARKHS020031550.1, from coordinate 78,218 downwards.
TCCAAAAAAAGCGCTTAGTTTTTTCTCGGACCTTTCTAAGCCAATTATACATGCAGTGTAATAAAACATGCCCTTGTTTGCGTCATGCGTTTAACGTTTCAAGGAGAAGATGAAACGAAGGCTAAAAGAATTTAGTAAGTAGTGTAGCTCCTTGCTACCATCATGAAAAACGAACTGGGCACAATTCTTTCACTTTTTTCAACAAGAGCGCACTTTTCAGTAGCGATATCAAGGCCTGCTGCGGAGGCAGGACCTAACACTACTTGCCGCCTTTTGATGTGCCCAGCATGTGTGCATGCAACACCTGATATTAAAATCCAGATGTCGTCGCCACAGACTGAGATTTGCGCTCACTGGAGCAGGTAAGTCGGGACGGCTGACAAGTTCAAGAGTGAAGAGCGTTGGGCTCTCTGAGAGTCCAAAATGATCTGCTGAGTTGCAATGTCATATTCTTTTTTAACAGCCAGAAATAATGCGGCGGTCACGCTCCTCAATATTTTTCGTGTTGAATGGGTGACAGCAGGTCAACCAATTTGCCAAGAGATGAGCATTTGCGCCGAAACCCGGGCAATACATCTAGATGAATTTGACAGCACTCAGCTACTACTCTTTACCTGAAGATGCCGTCATTTCCAAGACTGGCGATTTAGCTTTCTAGTGAAATTAGACGGTTTGATATCAGGTCGAGTGGTGATTTTGCAGGATTTAGGAGCATTACTAGACGGCCTGACTTTGACTCTTTGGGAAATCTACTCTTACACGTGGGAGAAACGCTGAGCAACATGCTGCGCACGTTAGCATCTTCTAAATACAATACTCGGATCTTGGCCTCAGTCCAGCATAGCCGTCGGCATTCCCTCACCCACCACGTGGGCGCAATTTCAGGAAATTTGGTCACAGTAGCCGTTCCCGGAAATTCTGGACAAACACAATTTTTTAACTGGAAGTGGTTTCTGAACGCAATCTTTTTTTCATTTATCGTGTGATTGCATTATAGCAATCAATATTTGTGCAAAACTTCTCTCGGGAGGTTGAATGTTTTGTTGTAAATGTTTTTTGCTGTCAAAGAGGTTCCGCATTAGCTTTTCTAAGGTAGCCTTCACTAGGAGAAGCGAGTGATGGACAAAGTTTAAAAGAAATATTTTGCGGCGCATCAGACGGCTGGACCAATACCTTCACTATTGCTATAATACTAAGTCGTAGTATTCGACTGGTTGCCCCAAAAATAAATTGATGCCCACGAATTCTTGAACTTTATATTCCCCGAGAAGAGCTAACGGGTTGCCTTGCGCGTAGATGAGGCCACTACTACGTTCGCGGCAATTTCACATGATGAAAAAAGTGTCACTGATGTCACCTTTATCTGCATTCACATTTTGTGTCCTTGCGCCTACTTTGAGGTTCGTTCCTTCTACGTTCACCACATGATTTGGTAACTTCACGTTCACACCATTTCCTCTTTGCAATGGTTGTAGAGTGGTAATATATGGTTATATGTATACTCTGTAATTCCGAAGATTAGATGTTTATTCTGGAATGCAGAAGTAGAAGGCTGCGCAATGATTTAATAATAATTATTATAATAATAATTGTTTTTTTCTAGGGGAAAGGAAATGACGCAGTATCTGTCTCGGACACCTGAACTGCGCCGTAAGGGAAGGGATAAAGAAGGGAGTGGAAGAAGAAAGGAAGAAGGAGGTGCCGTAATGGAGGACTCCAGAGTAATTTCGACCATCGGGGGATCTTTAACGTGCACTGACATTGCACAGCAGACGGGCGCCTTAGCGTTTTGCCTCCATAAAAATGCAGCAGCCGCGGTCGGGTTCGAGCCCGGGAACTCCGGATCAGTAGCCGAGCGCCCTAACCACTGAGCCACCGCGGCGGGTAATGATTTAGAGCTCGTGGGTTTGTTTGACAAATCAGTTGGTGTAGCGTTTAGCTCCTGGGCCCAAATGTGCGGGATCATATGCCGGTCACGCCGGCTTGCTTCCAATGCAGTAGACATGTAAAAAAACCCATCTGCTTTAAGAGAAAACGCTGTGTCACTGCAACCTAAAAAAAACCCCACAAATGATTTAGAGCTCGCGAGGTTTTTAGGTTGCAGTGACACACGGTTTGCTCTTAAAGCAGATGGGCTTTGTTTACATGTCTGCTGCATTGGAAGGAAGCTGGCGTGACCGGCATATGACCCCGCACTTTTGGGCCCAGGAGCTAAACGCTACATCCACTGATTTACCGCGCCGGGTAGTGTAACCGACGCAACTGGTGGTGTTAAATGTTGGAGTCGCACGAAATAACGTAAATCATGCAGATCTAAAAAAAAGGAAAGCGGCTACTTGTCTGCAGCATTTGGCTCGCGATCCCAAAACAGAGCATTTGATTAAAACCGTGGCAGCTACATCATAGGTGGCGTACATTTAAACTTTTTCAAGCATAAAAAGGATCCCCAGGCGGGATAAAGTGTCACGAGTCTTAAACTATCACGTACTTCACAGATCACAGCTTTCTTGGTGCTTTTAAAAAAATCTCAAGTCAATCCATTGGTGAAAGCGTTTGCTACACGCTCCGGAATTGCATCAGCGACAATCTCTGAATGTCAAGCAAAGCGTCATCTTCAGTCCATGGGTGAAAGCGTTCTCTGCACACTCCAGAATTTCATCAACGACAATCTCTGACGGTGAAGCAAGGCTTCACCTTCATTCCAAATTTCAGGCTACTGAACTCTTCCTAAAGTTTCAGTCTTCATTGCTGTCGCTTATTTCCATCAAGTTCTTCATTTTAACGTCCAAACCGCAGCTGCAGCATGCTTATTTTCCTCAAAAGAGCATCGCACTAAATTCTTTACACCACATATAAATAATACGTTCTTCTGCCTTCAAAAGGGATAATTCGTGACATGGCGCTGACCTCATAATATACACAGAATAATATATTATTAAAATGCACATAATATTGTAAATAGCAAAATAAAAATATTTCACGTGAAGCAGTAGGTGTAACCTGCTGTGGGCAACAAAAGTTCACGTTTCAAGAGAGCAATGTACTATATATACTAATGCATCGTACCTGACTGCGGTTCATCTATTTATTCATTATGTTCCACTTGAATTGCCCAAACCTAATTAATGCTTACAAATCTCAAGTGCCCTCGCCCCTCCCAGATGCTCTGAAGCCTTCCTAAGTTTTTCACATTCTATTCTTTCAGTAATGTCATTTGTTGTTCTCAGGAATTCCTCTGCACATAAAGGGAGATATAGTTTTTTATTTTACGGGAAAAGAAAACAATTTATTTTGTTAGGCTTAAGAGGAGGGCGGAAGACCATGTGCCCTCGTAGCACGGCGAAAGAAATGATTCACAACAGCGTAGGAAACACGGGCAAAAGGTGAGAATAGAGAAAACGAGTGCTGACTTCAACTAAAATTTATTACGGGAAGGGAAGAATACATACATCTTCGATCACTGTACTTTAAAGGCGCCAAATCCACACACACTCACGCACAAAAGAATAGAACGGGACAGATCTTCGGATCTTTTTGTTAAACACGAAATTGAGAAAAGCAATAATAAAGCGCTGAGAGTGTTCTTTGCGGTAAAACACACAAGCAAAGCTTGCTATTCAGACCAATAGTTACGGAAAAAGGTTGGTGGCAGAAGCAGATTAGTCTTTTCTTGTCTGAACCATTTGAAGCAAGCTAGATGTAGGAGATCCGTTTTTAACGAAGCAATCCGAACAAGTTTGTGAATTCGTGAAATCTGAAGTTGAAGTTGGGTGTGCTTGTTCTGTGGATGTTGTTGATATATTTTATTCTGTACCCCACGCTGCCCTATTTACTGCAGTCAGCGGATGTTTTAAAAGAAATGATCCTGTCTCCTTCTAGAACTCTGCCGTTATTTGTATTGATGATATTTAACTGTTTTAAAGTTTTATTTGGAGTCCACTTTTATAACATTTGACCGGCGGTATTTTCTGCAGACTGCGGCACTTGTATTGAATCGTTTGTCGCGCCGGTATTATGCAACATCTTTCTTTCACAAATGGACCAATTCCTTCATCAGGTTTTACCAGCTAACAAAGACTTTAGAGTTTTTGGATACGTGGAAGCTCTTTTGATTATTTTAACCAAGGACGCAAGCTTGATTTTTGCTGAAGCTGCACACGATGTTTTTTTCCTTATTTAGACAACATGGCAAAGGCTAGAGTTTACATGTTAACTGCCTGTGGACAGTTTTTTACTGTTCACAGATCTTAAGATTGAGTTCTGTACGGGCCATGTGAGTCGGGCTTACGCTCCGTGAGCAAAAAAAAAGGGCTTCCGCCATTTGACTCCTTGCATTCCCAGTTAGTGAAAAAAAGCATTGCATCACTGTGTCTTCAGTCTGAGTCTGCGCTAAGGGAAGTCATGCGTTCACAACATGCGACCGAGTTCTGACAACCAATTGGCCAGGCTGGCTTCAGCCGGATTCCCTGGTTCGCTCGTGACAGGGGTCGCCGAAAGCCTCTTGCAGAATATCAAGTCTGGGGCAGTGAGAGCTGGGGCAGATGTCCCTCGAGAAGAGGTGAGACCTGTTGCGGTGCCGTATGTGCAAAAGTTGGCCAACAACCTGAAAAAGGTTGCGAGCAGGCATGGTGTCCCCCTCGTCTTCTCAGCCACCCTGAAGCTCGGAAGCGTTTGCCCTCGAGTGAAAAAAACAAAGCGAAAAGAAAAAGAATGAGGCTGCGGAACTAAGCATGGGCGACCATTCATGAGATGTACCGAAGGGGTAGTTTATGAAATTCCACTCTCGTGCGGTCGCTCCTATATAGGACAAACCGGGCGCTGCGTCCATGAGCGAATCAGTGAACTCGAAAGTAACATGGAACAAAATAAAGAGGGCCCAAATTTATCAAATCATATTAGATCCGGCCCTTCACGCTCTTGTGAGCCATGCTTTTCAATGGAGTGAATTCTTGCCAGAAGTAGCAATGTAAAAGCCAGAGAACTGATCGAAGCGTTATATATCAGCAAGAAAGGCAGTCTTTTTACAAGGCGGAAAAAGATTTTTTGAGCGATTCTTATCGTATAAATCTTGATGTGTGAATATGTTTCTTGAGCAGCTCTTGCTGACTGTACATATATGCATGGAAGTGGTTTCTGCAAATTAAATAAGTTGTGAGTGGCTCTCTGTCCCGTTCTCTTCTTTCGTACGTGTGTGTGTGTGTGGATTTGGCGCTCTTAAAGTACAATTATCAATTACCAACTAGCCCAACAAGAAGTTCTCTTTTACATCTTCGAATCTTACAAAAAAAAAACACAAACGGAGCCGGCGTACAAGGCTTGACCTAATGAGCATATGTCCAACAAAACAAGACCACTTTGGCCAGAGGAAGATAACACTAGACAAGTCGTTAATCGCGCTATCAATCAAGATAGGCACCCTTGGGGAAATCTAGTTCATTCTGTGACACCACTACTGAAGACCGACTGGCGTAAGTCTCTCCACAATTAATCTTGTAATAGGCTTTCATTATTTCTCCAGCCAAATGGTCCTTAAGCCTAAAAAGAATGGCTGCAGCAGAAAAACCTAGCGTGCAACCGCACGAACGAAGGTGCAGTGCGAGATGAATGAATGACTTTGTTATGTTATTATCGCAGGAATTGGAGCGTTCCTGAAGCCTTTTATTAACGCATCTTCCGGTCCGGCCAAAATACACGGCACCGCAAGAAAGCGGAATTCTATAAGCAACTCCAACACTGCATTAAATGAACATTGGCCGATGCTTGACCAGACACCCAACCGTTTTGCCACGCGGACTAATGTGAAATCTTTTTTGTTGTGCACAGATCCCACTCAATTCATTGGGTGCCTAAAAACATCCATAACGCCGTATTTGCCTGCTATCTTCTTTATCCCATGGGACAACCTATTCACTTACGGTACAACAGGAACCTTCTTTGGGTCCCTAGGAATCTGTTGCTTTCTTGCGCCACTTTTTACCGATCTCATTACCTTTTCACGCGCTATGGTTATGAGGTGATCCAGGTACCCAATCATTTCCAGCCTAGCCAACTGCTCAGACAAGCTATTATTGAAAAACTGGGCGCAGGACTTGTAAACGGCTGACCGAATGCAAGAAACCACAATACTATCTTTTACAAGCTTTGAGTGACCTGAATTGAACTCTGACAAAGCTTCCGCAGTTCGTGAACGATACTGCCAGCCCAATACTGCTAGATGGTATTGGGGCGTCTTGTATCTGGTCAGCCTGTTACAAGTCTTACGCCCACTTGATCAATCACAACTTGTCAGAGGAGTTGGCCAGGCTGAAAATGAGTGGGTACCCGGATTACCTCATAACCATACTGAGTGAAAAAGGTGATGATTAGTAAAAACCGGCGCAAGAAAGCAAAAGATTCCCAGTGACCCAAAGAAGGTTGCTTTGTACCGCATGTCCATAGGTTGCCCCGTGGGTTAAAGAAAATAGGGGGCAAATAATGAATATGTACCAACTCACCAAACTTTTTTCGCTCAACGAAGGAAAGGTGCCAATGGTCGTAGAACTTCAAGCCGTGCAGGTAGTTAGACGGAGTGGACTCGCTAATCGGCCCGATGTAAAGATGGCAGCAAAGCGAGCCCAAAGTGTAAGCACTAAGAAACCCAGCTGAGACTACTCCAAAGTGCGAGTAGTAGTAGCTGTGGTCTATCCTAATGGTGTGGCGCTGATTTCTTCTGACATAATTTTTAACAGTGCCCACTTTTTACGAAGACTCAGTACTGAAATATAACATATCTGTGATTAAAGCCGGATGCACATCGGCGCTTCCGTAGTAGCTACACTGAATCGTTCTATTTGTGCACTGCCAGAATAATATGGTCATTTTAGAGGAAACACTCACTAGTTAAAAAACCTATTTTTCAGAGATGACTGCCGATCAACATTTTAGAAGGACGAATAGCTGACAGAGAAGGTTACAATGCGCAGTAAAAAAGAGCAAAAAGTGACCACAGGAAAAGAACGAAAAAGCCACCATTTGCCCTGTGTTATCCTTTCGCGCTATGTGTGCGATATATAAATGGGTTGTCATACGTTCGGAACGGCGCTGCTCATTAGAATCACAGTGCATATGAAGTGCCATCAGATCAACTGGAGTGCATACACACACACTTAAATGTAATTTAGGCTTCCTACGGCCAGAAGATCCGTCTTGTGCTTATCACGGAAGTAAGAAAAATTCAGAGGGCACTTTACGCTTCTTCATGGTGGAATGCGAAAGCCTATATGTGTCATCGTGAGCGTTCGACCACGACGCAGCTTGCGCACTGAGAAATGAAACAAAGACGCGCCTCCGAACGTGTATTCCAAGCGATGATTCCGCGAAGTTACGAGTGATTTACTAGGACACTCGGTTCGAATACCTGTCACGAGCTAGCCTCCAACCTAAGAACTAATTGGAGAGACAAGGGAGAGGTATTTGCCCTGCAATGGGCGTAGCCAAGCTGATAATGATGACGAGCTGCTCCCAGGCATGCGGGATCGAAGGGCGCTTGCACTGGCAACATTTTGAATGAGCAGAAATGCAAGCGGCTCGCTCTATAACAGCAACACTAATATCTCACTTGTCGCCTCAGGACATTGCACCCAACATAATAGGATTGAAAAGAAAACGCGTGAATTATGACGAATTGAAAACATGTTTTGTCATCGAGAGCAGATGAAAGAATGAAATACACTGCGTGAAAGTTGTAGCATATTTCAGGATGGCACACAGATGGTGGTAATCTCATTGGAGTCTTAAGGAATGGCCCCAATCATGCTCTTAGGTTCCCCTCGGAAGCCACAGCACACTTTGCTTCTTTCGCTGCTAATGGTCGGTAGTGACCCCCATGATGAAAATTGGGTATTAGGTTAGGAATGGGCGCAGTAGTAGCTGTCTCACTTGTCTCGGTGGCCACCTTAAAAGCCCCTAGAAGGAAGGTGTCGTAGTAGAGGGCACTGCAATAATTTCGGCCACTTGGACATCATTACCATGTACTGACATGGAACATCAAACGGGCGCATTTTGCTTTTAATCCTCACCAAGTGCCGAAGGGGAGAAGAGTGCTCCAGTACGCGCTGCCCAAAACGTGAGCACATTCGCCCCGGTTGGACGCCGCTGCCGATAGGCGATCTGCACCCTGGCACATATGTCATCGCCGTCAAGCAACGCCATTTTGGCCCAAGTTTGGAGCGCAGCTCTTATGCGCCTGTTCGTGGGTTGAGCCACAACGCCGTCGCCGTCGGTGTAGCCGAGCGCGAGGGGTGGGATGGGAGGGGGAGAGCGTGCGCGCTCCCTCGACAGCGGTTGGGCCGAGCGAACGATAGTAGCGCCGCTCGCTCATATATGGCGCGAGAGTTGTGGGCGCCATGCGTTCGTTGTCTATCACGACTAGAAGTGCGGAGGTAGGTGGCTGGGCGATGGGAGGATTGTCTGCGGCGCCATGCTTTGCTCCGTTGGCAGACGCTGGTGTAATGCGTGCTGTACGCAATACATAGTCCGGCTAGGCCAGGCCACTCACAGCGTTGTGTTTCAGTTATAAACCATCTGCTTATAATCCATAGATTGGTCTAGCAGGTTGGACATATCTGCCTCTATGTCTCCAAACAGGAAGCCACCTTCTTGAGAATCAAAAACTGGGAGAGGAGCTCTACTTGAACAAAGAGTGTCCGTTGGAAACAAACATAGCTTTTTAATTGTACATGCATAGACGTATCTCAAAATCTCTGCCTCCGTAAGTTGCGAAATTGAAACACCTGCAGCGCGGAGCTCAAGTTTCGCATTGCGGAGTGCATTCATCGCCCGTAGAGTTTTTTTACAGTATCGCCCACTGCGACAATTACCCTTCCTTTTTTTCAATCCCTTCAACTTCCCATTCTTCAGTCACGTTTGAGATGTAAATGATAGGTGGGACAGTTATGCACGCATCTTTTCCTAAAAAAACTTCGCTTAGGTGTATCCGGAAACGTACGCAGTATATAGAACAAACGCATGAAAGCTGCACGCTGCAACCTTCTCTCAGAGTGAGCAGCCGGTAGGAGGCTCCGGCCTGGCGACCCTCTACTCGGCCTGCCACCCATACTTTTGGGAGGTTTGAAACGAAATTCCCTATCTCAAGGTTGCCAGCAGTCCGAAGGACTTTGCACAAATGGAGGTTGGGAGGGGCCGCGCAGCCCGCTTCTCTAATAGGTCTAGCGAAGGGCGCTGACAGATGTCTTCTCCATCACTCCTTGCGCGGAGGTCACTATCGGATACCGTAAACAACAAAAGGTGTCTCACTTGTGTATCCGCGACGTTATGCGACTGACATGTTGAGCGGCATGGTTGCCTGCATGTGCGCGCCGTGCAATCGGTGTCATGAAAAATATCTATATCCAAAGCACGGCTTAAAAGAGTTGTTGTGAAGCTTGCGCAGCCGCTGAAAAATTACCGGCATCGCAAGACGCTACAAGCGTTGGAGCCGGAGGCAGGTCACCAAAGACGGCAACAGCGCACGCCATTCGGCAGCCTCGACTCTCACGCATAGGACAACCACCTCGGCGAGCAGTGGCAAGACCTGCTCTCCAAGAGCAGCTGGTGGTTTAATGTGCAGGTTCTACGCGAATGACTCTCCTGGAATCAAAGTGCTCCGTATGGTAGCGTTGGCGATGACCTGTTATTCATTGGATTTTCTCGCATGCTCCTGATCAGGCGGAAGTTCAGAAGTTCGCGAAAAAAAGCTGTCCACAACGCGCACCCACCTGCCACTTCTTTCTGCCACATTGGATCCACGTTCTTAACCGGCGCTCCTTTGTCACCATTTTGCTCTTTGTTGCCGGGTACGTGAGCGTGATGGGAACAACGAACATGTGGTCGCGCGGCTGATCCAGTTCTGGGCTGTTGGTCATTGGCACACCTTCATAGGTATGCAGGTGAGCAACCGAACGTGTTTGCCCTTCAGTTCCTGTAACGGGGAGGCAGTTAAGAAGCAGAGCAAAATTTGTCCCTGAAGTCACGTCAAAACTCAAGCCACACCTCATGGAAGAATGTCAGGATGCAAGAGGAGAAAATGATGTACCTCAGCCAGTCTTCTCCAACTACTGCTGAAGAAAAGAACACGAAAAAAGAATTCATGAGGTGCAGGATGCTGAGGTGCAAAGAGGCTCCGCAAAAATAAATTAAACCCTCGAAAAGAGTTGTTTCGGCAGATTTCTTTTCTCAGAAAAATGTTGACAAGAAGTTTGAAGACGAACTATGCTGCAGGGATGAGCATGCCGTTAATGACAGCTTATAGCAGCTAAAAAATGACGGATGGCACTTATGATAACTTACGTGCTTTGAATGCGAAATCATTGTTTTATATGTATATATACTTTATATTTTTCTCTACCTTTCCAATTACAGCCTGCTCATTTGCATACAGTCGTAACGCAACGCGTTTTTGTAGGCTACTGGTTCCCTTCTCGCCTCGAGTCCTGCTTTCAATACCCCGCACCTTAGAAAAACATTATGTTTATTTGATACGACGGTGACGTCACCTGAATTTTTCTTGACCACTTTTGCAATCAAAGAAGCCAGGTTTCTGCCTCTAAGCAATAAAATGCTTTCGCATTAAAAAATAAATCGGTGCTTAAGCCAGTGGTCTCAGACCGAAGGAACCAAAGCTGAGCGGCCTGCCCAGCCTTTGGTTCGAATTCCACCTTAGGCTATAAGTATGGCCAGTTTTCTTTCTCTTCTTCTTCCGACCAAAAGATTTCAGAGTAGTAAGAGAAGTTGGTTTTCATGTAGCCGTTCAGTTTCGTGTTCATGTGTTATCGAGTTTCCGACTCATGTTCTCCTTCAGCATCGTACCATGTCTGAAGGAGTTTCCTGAGAGTGAGCAAAACGATTTTCAATGAGAATGAGCAAAATGATGTCATCTTTAAATACAGTAAATCTATGCTTACCGGCTAATCGCATTATTCAGTGAAAGCTGGTTGTAATTAGCGGAGTTACCGATAGGAGTTGGTCGGTCTGTTGTGTGCATGTACCGAGTGCTGTAGCGGTGGCACGTGTTTACAGTCGTTTTATGCAAGCCACGAGCCAACCTGACAAAGAAGAAACTACTTGGCTTCGGTTTTCTATGTCGTACTCGTTTAGCTACTTGGCTTTGCCTCTCTTTTCGAGCACTTTTACCTACTTTCATTTGGACTGCCTGTTTCGAGGACATTTGGGTACTTTGCTTAGTCTCTCTGTTTCGAACTCGTTCGGCCACTGGGCTCTGCTAATTTATGAGCAAGCACTGCAGCTAGCGGTGCGATCTTGCATATTAAGCTCGGATATCAACAGGCTTTCGATATTACCGTCGGAATGAAGAATACCCACTTCCGTCCGACTGCATAGCGAATCTGCGAGGATTCCTTTGCGCACACTTTTCGCGAACGTCGGTGGTGGACTATTCTTCGCACGTTGTCAACGCGGCACTGATCTCCGCAGTTGCGGCTTTTTAAGAGAGGGGATGATGCAGTAACTCTTTCATATCTCTGTGTTTGCTTTCTGAGGAAAGGAAATAATAATAATAATAATATTGCAACGGATAGAAGAAGAGATGAATGAAGACTCTTGGAGGCGCGCGTGCTCTGGGATTCGGTGCTCTGTGCCTGGTGCTCTGTGCGGGCCGCCTTGTGCTCTTGACCTGTGTGCTGTGCCCGGGCGTTCTCGCGTCGTTCCCGCCTGGACCACGTAACATCTTTGGTGGAGGTGCGGATTTTACGCTGCGCACACCACGCAGCTTCGTAGTACTCGTCAGGCCGGGACTACCACCATGGCTCCACCCGGCCGGCCAAGGAGCCCCACTACCCCCACTACCCCTCCTTTCGTCATCATGGCTCCACCTCGCGACCCCGGCACGTTTTCCGGCACAGATGGCTCCGACGTCGAAGACTGGATTAACCTTTACGAGCGTGTCAGCAACTACAACAGGTGGGACCCTACGCTAATGCTCGCGAACGTCATCTTTTACCTCAATGGCACGGCGCGCGTATGGTACGAGACCCACGAGGAAGAGCTAACAAGTTGGGACACCTTTAAGGAAAAGTTGAAGACGCTATTCGGTAGACCTGATGACCGCCAGCTCGCCGCCAAGAAACAGCTGGCTACTCGAGCACAGTCTTCTACCGAGAGTTACGTGGCCTACATTCAGGACATCTTGGCGCTTTGTCACAAGGTCGACGCCGCAATGAGTGAGACCGATAAAGTGGGCCACGTGCTCAAAGGCATTGCCGACGATGCGTTCCACTTCATCATCATCATCATCATCAGCCCTACTACACCCACTGCAGGGCAAAGGCCTCTCCCATGTCTCTCCAATTAACCCTATCCTTTGCCATCTGCATCCATCCTTTGCCTGCAAACTTCTTAATCTCATCCGCCCATCTAACCTTCTGCCGCCCCCTGCTACGCTTACTTTCTCTTGGAACCCACTCCGTTACCCTTAAAGACCAGCGGTTATCTTGCCTTCGCATTACATGCCCTGCCCAAGCCCATTTCTTTCTCTTGATTTCGACTAGGATGTCATTAACCCGTGTTTGTTCTCTCACCCACTCTGCCCGCTTCCGATCTCTTAATGTTACACCTATCATTTTTCTTTCCATGGCTCGCTGCGTTGTCCTTAACTTAAGCTGAACTCTTTTCGTTAGCCTCCACGTTTCTGCCCCGTAGGTGAGTACCGGTAAGATTATGCTGTTGTACACTTTCCTCTTGAGGGAAATTGGTAAACTGCCACTCATGATCTGCGAGAATTTGCCATATGCGCTCCACCCCATTCTTATCCTTCTAGTTATCTCCCTCTCATGATCCGGATCAGCTGTCACTACTTGCCCTAAGTAGACGTATTCCGTCACCATTTCTAGGCTCTCGCTGCCAATTGTGAACTGTTGTTCCCTTGCTAGGCTGTTGAACATTACCTTGGTTTTCTGCATGTTAATTTTTAGACCCATCGATCTGCTCTGCCTGTCTAACTCGTTGATCATGATTTGCAGTTCACCTCCTGAGTGACTCAGCAAGGCAATGTCATCAGCAAATCTCAGATTATTTAGGTATTCTCCATTTATCCTTATTCCCAACTGTTCCCAATTCAGGCCTCGAAATACCTCCTGCAAACATGCGGTGAACAGCATTGGCGAGATCGTGTCTCCTTGCCTGACGCCCTTCCTTATTGGAATTTTATTGCTGACTTTATGGAGGACTATAGTAGCTGTGCAGTTGCTATATATATCTTCCAGTATTTTGACATAAGGCTCTTCTACCCCCTGATTACGCAATGCCTGTATGACTGCTGAGGTTTCCACTGAGTCGAATGCTTTCTCGTAATCAATGAAAGCTATATATAGAGGTTGGTTATATTCTGCGCATTTATCTATCACCTGATTGATAGTGTGAATATGATCTATTGTAGAATATCCTTTACGAAAGCCTGCCTGATCATTTGGTTGATTAAAGTCTAACGTTGCCCTGACTCTATTAGCGATTACCTTAGTAAATACTTTGTAGGCAACGGATAGTAAGCTGATCGGCCTGTAATTTTTCAAGTCCTTGGCGTCTCCCTTCTTATGAATTAAGATAATGTTTGCATTCTTCCAAGCTTCTGGTACAGTCGAGGTCATAAGGCATTGCGTATACAGGGTGGCTAGTTTCTCTAGCACGATGTCCCCTCCATCCTTCAACAGATCTGCTGTTACCTGATCCTCCCCAGCTGCTTTTCCCCTTTTCATTGCTTCTAAGGCTTTCTTTACTTCATCTTTTGTTACTGGCGGGATGACGCATTGCTGTCTTTCTCATTAGCGCTCTGATTACATTGGCTACTGTACAGGTCTGTGTAGAACTCTTCGGCTACGTTAACTATCTTATCCATATTGCTAATGACATTGCCCTGCTTGTCTCTTAATGCATACATCTGGTTTTTACCTATTCCTAGTTTCCTCTTCACTGTTTTTAGGCTACCTCCGTTCTTTATAGCATGCTCGATTCTCTCCATATTAAACTTCCTTATGTCGGCTACCTTGCGCTTATTTATTAACTTTGATAGCTCCGTTAGTTCTATTCTATCGGTAGTGTTAGATGCCTTCATGTTTTGGCGCTTCTTAATCAGATCTTTCGTCACCTGAGATAGCTTCTCGGTATCTTTTCGAACTGTCCTACCGCCTACTTCTACTGCGCACTCCGTAATTATTGATGTCAGGTTATCGTGCATTGAATGAACATCAAGATCATCTTCCTCAGTTAAAGCCGAGTATCTGTTTTGCAGCGCTATCCTAAACTCCTGTGCTTTCCCTCTTACGGCTAACTCGTTAATGGTCTTCTTCTTCGCTAGCTTCTTCCGTTCCCTCTTCAAGTCTAAGCTAATTCTAGACCTTACCATTCTATGGTCGCTGCAACGCACCCTTCCGAGTACGGCCACATCCTGAATGATGCCAGGTTTAGTGCATAGTATGAAGTCAATTTCATTTTTAATCTCACCATTGGGGCTCTTCCAGGTCCACTTCCTGTTTTCTCGTTTGCGGAAGAAGGTATTCATGATCCGTAAATTATTTCTATCCGCGAATTCGACTAATAACTCTCCCCTGCTATTTCTAGAGCCTATCCCATAGTCACCTACCGCGTGGTCGTCAGCCTGCTTCTTGCCCACCTTCGCATTGAAGTCACCCATCAGTACAGTGTACTGTGATTTTACTTTATTCATTGCTGATTCTACGTCCTCATAGAAGCTTTCAACGGCCTGGTCATCATGGCTGGATGTGGGTGCGTAGGCCTGCACCACTTTCAGCTTGTACCTTCTATTCAGCCTAATTACTATAGCTGCTGCCCTCTCGTTAATACTGTAGAACTCCTCTACGTTGCCAGCTATATCCTTATTAATGAGGAAACCCACACCTAGTTCTCGTCTATCCTCTAACCCGCGATAGCACAGTATGTGTCCGTCCTTTAGTACTGTATACGCCTCACCTGTCCTCCTAACTTCGCTAAGCCCTATCACATCCCATTGAATTCCCGCTAGTTCCTCGAACAGCACTGCTAGGCTAGCCTCACTAGCTAAAGTTCTAGCGTTAAACGTTGCCAGGTTCAGATTCCAATGGCGGCCTGTCCGGAGCCAGAGATTCTTAGCACCCTCCGCTGCGTCACAGGTCTGACCGCCGCCGTGGTCAGTTGCTCTGCAGCCGCTGGGGACTGAGGGCCGAGGGTTAATTGGTTTGATCATAGAAGGTTGTGGCCAAGTACTACACCAGGGTGGCCAAATCCTGTTCTGGTGAGAGAGTGCGTTGTCGGTTCTGGTCACCGAGATAAGGCCGCACTCCAGGCCTGGTTATGCAATTCCATCGACACGCGGTTTTTTTTTTTAAACCCGGTGGAGAATTGCGCGGCACCAGGATTTGAACCCCGGTCCTCTTGCACGCGAGGCGGATGTTCTACCTCTACGCCATCGCTGCACCCCCACTGCGTTCCACTTGCTTGTTTGCAAAGACTGTACCTCAATTGACTCCATCATAAACGAGTGCCGTCGATTTGAGCAAGTCAAAGGCCGCCGCATTTCGCCGTCGTTTTCTCGCCTTCCCAACACGGCCGCGACATCTTCCTGTGAGGACCACCGATCACCATCCCGCACGCCCTCGGACGCCCCTGCCGTCACCGATTCAGTCACCCGGATCGTCCGACGTGAACTGGAGGCCCTCGCACCTGTGATATCCCCGCCCTCCGTCCCTGATACAACCCTGCCCGCTGTGTCGCTGATTCAGGCCGTCGTGCGGCAGGAACTCGCTCATCTGAACCTCGCTCCAGCAGTGTGCGCCATCAGAAGCCCGGACACCTCCCAGCCCCCTGCCTGTGCTTTTCGTCGCACCTATTATTCTCTGCCCCGTTCCCGCAATCCCAATGACTGGCGCACGGCGGACGACCGTCCCATTTGCTTCCGGTGCTCTCGCATTGGCCACATCGCCCGTCATTGCCGTAGTCCATGGTCTTCAACGCTTCGCAACGTCTTTCCCTCCTTCTACAGTCCCGCCTCATCCCACAACTTCTCGACCCGTGCCCCGTCCGAACCGTCTGCACCAGCCGCACCCCCTCCACGCCGATTCTCCTGCTCTCCGTCCCCGCAGGGCCGCAGCTCTCGTTCCCCCCAGTCGCCTTCTCGCAGCCGCTCCCAATTGGAAAACTAAGTGATGCAGCTTCCGGAGGTGACGCTGCACCAACGACCCGGACTACAAATCCTCTCTCGACCACTCGACCTAATCTTCTGAACGTCACTATCGACCGTGTTCCTGTGCGCGCCCTGATTGACACCGGTGCTCATGTATCAGTGATGAGTGCTGCCCTCCGCCGTCGCCTCCGCAAAGTCCTAACGCCTGCAACGTCCCGTGTGTGTGTGGCGGATGGTGGCACGCCTGCTGTGGACGGTATGTGTACCGCGCGCGTTACTATTGCCGGCCAGAGTATACCAGTTCAGTTCACCGTGCTGACCACCTGTGCCCATGACCTTATCCTCGGCTTAGATTTTTTGACTGACCATTCCGCCCTCATTGACTGCTCGGAGGGTGTTCTACACCTCGCCCTTCCAATGCTGGATTCAGACCCACTTGATGTATCACTGCGACTATTCAGTACCGCATATGCTCGCCTGTCATCCCGAACCGCCTCTTTTGTTCCATTGACCCCATCTCACCCAGTTCCCGATGGCGACTATCTCGTTACTCCCAATCTTGACCTCCTCCTGACCCGTAACGTTGCTCTACCTCATACCATTGCCACCGTCCAAGCCAACGCCCTCTCTCTGCCTTTCCTAAACTTCGGCCTCACTTCTCAAGTGCTACCGTCCGGCATATGCGTCGCTACGCTATCCCCTCTCGCTCCTTGCCACGTGGCTACGTTGCCCGCTACCCCAGTTCCAGAAACCGCCGCACCGCGCCGGCAGTCTCTTCTGTCGACCGACACCTTCACAACCATGATGGCTACCGACCTCCATCCCGATCAAACTGCCAAGCTTCGTGCCCTTCTCGAATCTTTTTCGGATATTTTTGACGTGAACAACACCGCGCTGGGTCAAACTCTCGCCGTCAGGCACCGCATTGAAACAGGCGATGCCCCTCCCATCCGCCGCCGCCCTTACCGGGTCTCTCACGCCGAGCGTCAAGTAATCAATGCGGAAGTTACTAAAATGCTAGAAAAAAACATTATCGAACCCTCACACAGTCCCTGGGCCTCACCCGTCGTCCTTGTCAGGAAAAAGGATGGCTCATGGCGTTTTTGCATTGATTATCGCCACCTGAATAAGATCACTAAAAAGGACGTGTACCCCCTGCCGCGTATCGATGACGCGCTTGACTGCCTCCATGGTGCCAAATTCTTCTCGTCCATAGATCTTCGCTCCGGCTACTGGCAAATTGCTGTAGATGAACAGGACCGTGAGAAAACCGCTTTTGTGACTCCTGATGGCCTTTATCAATTCAAAGTTATGCCTTTCGGATTATGCAACGCACCAGCCACATTTGAACGCATGATGGATGCTCTTCTGCAAGGCTTTAAGTGGTCCACCTGCCTGTGCTATCTCGATGACGTCATTGTCTTTTCGCCCTCGTTTTCCTCTCACCTCACTGACCTTTCTCAGATCCTTTCCCTCTTTCGTCATGCTGGCCTGCAGCTCAACTCGTCTAAGTGCCGTTTCGCGCGCCGTCAACTCGCCATCTTGGGTCATGTCGTCGACGACACGGGGGTGCACCCTGACCCTGATAAGATCCGAGCCGTTAAAGACTTTCCTCAGCCACGTTCCTGTAACGACGTCCGCAGCTTCTTAGGGCTGTGCTCCTACTTTCGTCGATTTGTTGAAGGCTTCGCCGACATCGCCCGCCCCCTCACCGACCTCCTGAAAAAGGAAGCCACCTTCATCTGGGGACCCGACCAAGCACACGCGTTTTCCACCTTGATATTGAAGCTTACTACCACGCCAGTTCTGGCCCACTTCGATGTGACAGCTCCCACTGAAGTCCGCACAGACGCCAGCGGCTATGGCATCGGCGCTATTCTCTCTCAGAGGCAATCCGAACAGCACCGTGTCATCGCCTACGCCAGCCGCCTCCTCTCCGCCCCGGAGCGCAATTACTCAATTACCGAACGTGAGTGCTTAGCCCTTGTCTGGGCGGTTGGGAAATTCCGCCCATATTTGTACGGCCGCCCTTTTACGGTTGTCACCGACCACCATGCGCTCTGCTGGCTCTCATCACTGAAAGATCCTACTGGTCGCCTAGGTCGCTGGGCTTTACACCTCCAAGACTACGACTATACCGTGGTATATAAGTCCGGTAGGCTACACACTGATGCTGACTGCCTCTCCCGATATCCCGTTGACTCGTCTGATCATTCTGGCAGTGACACCGCCGCTGACCTCTTCTCGCTCTCTGCTCTTACTCACCTTGGCGATGAGCAGCGACGAGATATCGAGCTCCGCTCTATTATTTCCCGCCTCAGAACCTCTCCATCTGACCCTGCCCTGCGCCGGTTTGTACTTCATCAAGACACACTCTACCGCAGAAGCCTGAACCCGGCCGGCCCAGACCTACTGCTCGTTGTCCCGAAGCATCTGCGCAACGACGTCCTCCACGAGCTCCATGACCTCCCCACTGCTGGACATCTGGGTGTCTCGCGTACTTACGCCCGCGTGCGTCGTCGCTTCTTTTGGCCCCGTCTCTACCAGTCCGTCCGCCGCTATGTTCGTGCCTGCGACCAGTGCCAGCGCCGGAAACGTCCCGCCACGCTCTCCGCGGGTTTGCTCCAGCCTGTTGATGTGCCCCCTGAACCATTCTATCGTGTTGGCTTGGATCTTTTGGGCCCGTTTCCGGAGTCCACCTCTGGAAACAAATGGATTGCCGTTGCGACAGATTATGCTACTCGCTATGCCATCACGCGGGCCCTCCCCACCAGTACTGCTACCGACGTGGCCGATTTTCTCCTCTACGACCTCATCCTCCGTCATGGTGCACCCCGCCAACTTCTCACCGACCGCGGCCGTTGCTTTCTCTCTAAAGTTGTCGACGACATTCTCCGTTCCTGCTCAACAAAACATAAGCTGACCACCGCCTATCATCCCCAAACCAACGGTCTTACAGAGCGCCTCAACCGCACTCTCACGGATATGCTCGCCATGTACGTTTCCCCGGACCATCGGGACTGGGACATTGCCCTTCCATACGTGACCTTCGCTTACAATTCTTCTCGCCATGACACTGCCGGTTACTCCCCGTTCTATCTGTTGTACGGTCGTGAACCCCAATTACCTTTGGACACGCTGCTTCCGACATCTCCTTCCCCGCCTTCTGAATATGCCCACGACGCTATTGCCCGCGCCGACCACGCCCGCCAGCTGGCTCGCTCCCGCCTACAAGCCTCGCAGGTTTCACAGCAGGACTACTACGACCGCCGCCACCGCATGGTAACTTTTTCCCCTGGAGCCCTCGTCTTGCTTTGGTCGCCCACACGCCGTGTCGGGCTTTGCGAAAAACTAATGTCCCGCTATGTTGGCCCATACCGTGTGCTCCGCCAGGTCACCGCCGTCACCTACGAGATTGCCCCGGCCTTTCCGGAGACCACCTCCGGTGCATCTCAGAGTGACGTTGTCCACGTCTCTCGCCTCAAGCCCTACGTGTCGCAATCCCTTGCCCCGCCCTAATTTCCACCGAGACGGTGTTTTTTTTGCGACCGGGGGCCATGCAACGGATAGAAGAAGAGATGAATGAAGACTCTTGGAGGCGCGCGTGCTCTGGGATTCGGTGCTCTGTGCCTGGTGCTCTGTGCGGGCCGCCTTGTGCTCTTGACCTGTGTGCTGTGCCCGGGCGTTCTCGCGTCGTTCCCGCCTGGACCACGTAACAATATTAATAATAATAATAATAATAATAATAATAATAATAATAATAATAATAATAATAATAATAATAATAATAATATAATAATTGGTTTTTGGGGAAAGGAAATGGCGCAGTATCTGTCTCATATATCTTTGGACACCTGAACCGCGCCGTAAGGGAAGGGATAAAGGAGGAAGTGAAAGACGAAAGGAAGAATAGGTTCCGTAGTGGAGGGCTCCGGAATAATTTCGACCACCTGGGGATCTTTAACGTGCACTGACATCGCACAGCACACGGGCGCCTTAGCGTTTTTCCTCCATAAAAACGCAGCCGCCGCGGTCGGGTTCGAACCCGAGAACTCCGGATCAGTAGTTGAGCGTCCAGCAATTGCGTTGAGGCCAGGTGGACACCCGTACCGCGCCGTAAGGAAGGGCGAAAGGTGCGAGTGAAAGAAGACAGCAAGACGTGCCGTAGTGGAGGGCTACGGTATAATTTCAGCCACCTGGGGATGTTTAAAGTGCACTGACATTGCGTCACACGGGCGCCTTTTTGCGTTTCGCCGCCAGCGAAATGCGACCGCCGCGGCCGGGTTCAAACCCGGGAACCGCGGTGCCACCGCGGCACCCCATCCACCTCTCGTAATTACATATCATCATGGTCCGCATGTGCACTCATGTCCGAAGTGAATGCACATCTTAGCACTTCCAACAGTTTGCTGCCTACCATAAAGCGTTCCCTTAAAATAAAGCTGGACATAAATTTATCATTATGTGGATTTCTTGCCCAGTCATCTATATTCTGTGTGACTCCTTAATAATACACTGAAAATCGGCCCCACAATTGCCCAGGAAGGCAAGTCGAAGGTTTGTAAAGTACAGAATAATAGCACTGCTTCCAATTCGTGATCCTAGAGCATAGATGAACATTTGAAAATTGAAAATTCGTTCACTATGTGGTTTAAGGGCCTTCGGTGAAGAGCAGCGCCCTGATCCCTTTGTGAGGTTTAGGATCGCACACGTCGCGATGTGCGGTGGTGGATTCTCCTGGACTTTGTTCTTTGTGTGTTTTCCGGCTTGCGTCGGTGGTGGTGGTGATGAAAACTTTAATAGGCACAGGGCAGTTTAGGACACGCAGGTCCTTGAGCCCCGCACGGCCCCACTGCACTCAAACGTTTGTCTCGGAGGCTCATGACGCTGGCAGCCGAGACTAGCGATGGCTTGCTTGTCCGGGTCCTCGGAGCGTAGTAGAGTTTTGCAGGCCTGCGTCAGTTCATCATGCGCCCTCGTGAGAACCCTAGATTGGAGGCTGCCGGTGCCCGGTTGAGAGAACCTCGGGCTAAAGCGTTGGCAGCCTCGTTTCCGGGATTCCCGGAGTGGGCAGGCACCCATATGAGCTCCATGCAGAGGCGTGCGAAATGCAGAGACGTGAACTCTCCCGCGAGCAAAATTTAGTATGGCAGTTTTAGAGTCCGATAGTATATACCGAGCCCTTGTGCGCGTGATGGCTAGGGCAATGGCGGACTCGTCAGCCTCCTCAGATGTGGCAGTGGGCGATATGTCAAGGGCGGCAATCGGTTGTGCGGAGGAGTTCGTGATGGCTACAAGCGCCTCCTCGCCTCTGCCTGCGGCATCCACCCACACAGAATACGGTTCCGTGCCATAGTGTTTGTGGAGCTCCCGTGCGAGAGTTCTGTGTCGGTGGCCGGTGTTCGGCCTCCGGTCGCGCTCTTAAGTTCGGGTGTCCTTCGGCTGGCGGGCGCCTCAAAATGGTGAGCCAGCCACGTACAAAGGCTCTTGCCTTTGACGTCGTCGTCCCTGAGGGTGCTAGTCCGCAGTGTGTCATCGATGCGACAGCTTCCGTAGTTGGATTGGAAGAAGTTTACCGTGTCCAGCACTTCGGTGGACGCAATTACCAACTAACCGTGAAGAGTGAAGCCTCCATGGCTGCAATCGTTGATGCATCCTACCTCATCATCGGCCAGGAACGCGTCGTCATCGTCCCCCTGAGCCCGCAAGTGACTCAGGTGACTGCTTTTTCTGCCAGCCCGCGTACCAAGCGATACCCTTGCCAAGGCTGTTTCCCCTTATGGCAAGGTGCTGCACATAAGTCGCGGCATCACGGGGTCGCGTCCTACTGGTTGCCGCTGAACTTCATGACAGCCTTATGGCTCCGCCAACAACAGGTGAAATCAAGGAGGAGTTACTTTCCGTTAAATGAGGCTCAACGCCTGGGCCAGATGGCCTTTCTCCAGAGTTCTATTTACAATTGTGGCATATTGTAGCCCCATTTTCTCAGATGTGTTAAAAATCTGCTTCACTCAGGATGTCTTTCTTGATTTATTTAAAAGATGCCGCATTGTCGTTATAACTAAAAAGTATCCTTTCTCGACATGTCCGGCAGATTGGCGCCCTATCATCCTACTAAAGTCAGATTACAAAGTATGAGCAAAATTACTCGTTCGCCATCTACTGGCTCTCCTGCCATCCCTCATTTCCTGCCACCAGATTTACTCCATCCGGGGTCGTGAAATACAGAGTTTATCTTCCGTAACGCGACATATCCTAGAGCATACTATACGGCGGCGCGCACAGGTTCTTGTTTTCATCGATCAAGAAAAGGTGTTCGACTTTTTAGAGCATGAGTATATGTACGGTACACTGGATGCTTTCGGTTTCCCTCCTTCTTTCGTGCTCCTCATTAAAGAGATGTACAGAGATGTTTCAAGCACTCTGTTCCTCGATGGCCGGGAAAGTACCGCATTGGATGCTGGCCATGGCATCCGTCAAGGTTGTCCGCTCTCCCCCTTTTGCTTGTCTTAGCATTAGAGCCTTTCCTCTTGGCAGTCAATCACCACCCTCTTATTAGAGGTCTGGCTTTCCCAGGCAGTCAGGCAGTACGCGTCACCACTTATGCAGATGGCATTGCACTCTACTTCACTGATGAACACAGCCTGCTCGAAGGTTTAAACGTTTTTCGTGATTACGCCTCCTTGTCGGGGGCTGCTCTTAATTATTCGAAGAGTCGTTACTTTTTTGTAGGGCCTCCTCAGAGACGTATTACATGTGCAATACCTTTGCAGTGATGTGCGCAGATACGCATTTTAGGTGTCACCTGGGGGCCTTTAAGGTAATAAAGTGAATTGAAGACAATGCTGGAATATGGGACGGTATGTGGTCTTCAGGCATAGAGGACATTACAGCGCGTGTGCGGAAGGGCGCAGGCAATTGCCCTGCCTCTGCTTGAGAGGCGCTACCTGTTTCAGTCGGTCATGCTTGGTGCCTTCTGGTACCTTTGCCATATTGTCAGACCACACCTGCGCGTCATAAGGCGGGTGCCGACTACAATTTATTCTTTTTTTTCGGTCAGGCGGAACCAAGCTTGTGGCTCGTGCTGTTCTTGGACAACCACGGGAGAGAGGCGGTTTTGCCTTGCGAACTTTGTCCATCACGTCCTCGTTTTTAGCTTTGAAGTGCATGCATTTTGCTTATCCTGCTGAGGAACGCATCTCCGGCGCGAACCCTGGCGCGGTACTTTTTAGGCCCTTCTTTGCACTTTTGGAATCCCTCGGCCCCTGTTAATCATGGACTTCAAGCAGAGCAGCCTACCGCTTTCCATACTACGTCAGTGGTCTTTTCAGACATGCAAGCGCTTTAGCACCTGATGTCTACATCGTTGCAGACCGCGTGGTGGACATTATGGGCTCGCTGTGGTTGCCTTTTGTGGCGGCGGCTCGCCGCTCACCGATGCGCCGCGTTCACTGGGCGCGCATAGCGTCGACACCTCTCCCAGACCGTCTATGCGACTTCGTTTGGAAGCTTGGTTGGGCAGTGCTGCCTACTTGTAATCGACTAGAGCGGTGGGGTGTTTTACGTTCCAGTACCTGTCCGAATTGCCCGCTTTACGAATCTAATTGCCACGCTACAGTCAACTGCGTAGTAGCGCGTGCATTTTGGCACACGGTTCTTGCGGGATTCCATGTGCAGGGCATTTCGAGCTTTTCCTCCCGCGGCCGCTTCC
Organism: Amblyomma americanum; assembly: GCA_030143305.2. Lineage (NCBI taxonomy): Eukaryota > Metazoa > Arthropoda > Arachnida > Ixodida > Ixodidae > Amblyomma > Amblyomma americanum. The sequence goes on along the minus strand of JARKHS020031550.1, from coordinate 54,342 downwards.
CCAGCGGCCATTCTGCTCGCCTGTTAATTGTTTCAGGTCTTTTTGTTTTTTGCGTAGTCGATGCACCGCGGTTTCTGGTGGCTTTCGGCGCCGCGCTGTGTGGCCAATATTTGGCCGCCTTCGAAGGAAGCTGATCAGTTTCTTGTCGGAGGAACTCTTTCTTGGGAGAGGAAGACTTCCTCCAGCAGTGGTCGTGCCCATTCATTTCTAATACCAACGATCGTCTTGTTCTGGTCATTAGACCAAACTGGCGCAAAGGTCTTCTTTTTCTGTGTCAGATTCTTGCTGTTTCACTCTTCTGTCAATAGGTATGCCATCCCGTTTTAAATTACTCACAAGCAATTTCTGTTAGTTGCTCAAAGATGCTTATGGTACCTCTTTAATTGGCTCGCCTTACGTGTTTAGCGTCACGTCTACTTGTGAATGTCAATGTATCTGGTAAACTTGGCATGTGTACATATCTAAATAAAATTTTTTCTAATCAGAATAATATCGAAATATTTTATGCAGTACAGGCAGCATAGCATTTAATAGTAGAATTAGGGCACCACTGTTAAGAAGCAGTCGTCAAGTTTAGAGTTATAACTTTCTACTCAACCCCGGTTGTTTTAAAGCGTGATTTGCCATTATGTCGCGGCATTTTACACCGATTCCTTTCATGAGAAATTTTAAAGGAATTTTATTTCTGAAGTTGAACGTTTCGTAGAAGTGCTTGTGGAAGGCTACCGCGGCCACGTTTGTTGGAGGGCTTCCGGAGAGGAGACAGCAGCGGAACGGCGTCAGAAGCGTCCGGCCCTGCCCAAGGTCCCTAGCGTTCTATCTAGTGCGTGCTGGGGAAACGAACCATGCATTGGGGCTGTGTGGGCGGACTGGCTCGGGGGACGGGACCTGGGGCGGGATCGGGCGCCACTCATCTTGCGGTGGGTCCATGGTGAGGCTGGAACTCGAAGGTTCGGAGGTACAGCTGTGGTGCGCCGGTTGTGTGGGCGTTCGAGTTGTACGAGGTCACCACAATGTGGAGGTCGCCCACGAAGGCGACCGCGGCCACATTTATTTGAGGCCTGCCGGAGAGAAAGCAGCAGCGGAGCGGCGGCGGCAGCGTCTAACCCTGGCCAAGGTCCCGAGCGTTGTTGTTATTGTTGCTGTTGTTGCCTCAAATACGATGGCACGTACACACGGTGGGGGATTGGCCAGGGTTTGGTGCATATCCCGAGCGTTCTCTCGAGCGCGTGCTGGGGAAACTTCGGCCTCTTCGGCTTTGCGCTAGTGCCCGTCACGTCGGTGGCTACATGCTAAACTGATTATTGCTAATTTTAAAGGGGGCGCAGAAGTTCCTCTTAGGGCAACATATTGGCTTGCAGGTGATGCAAGCGTATTCTCTTACCACTTCCAACTCCTGATTACAAGTTGTGAACTGCTGTACTTTTCTGCGAGACTGTTGAACATTACTTTAGTTTTCTGCCTGTTAAATTTCTGGCCCACCGTTCTGCTCTGGCTGCCTAAATAATTGATGAAGCGTTGCATTTCATCTCGTGAGTGAATTAGCAAGATAATTTTATAAGCGCATCGCAGATTTCTTAGGTAGTCCCCCCACTTTTATCCCCTTACTCTTCCCGAACCAGCCCAAGGACCATCTCCTCTAAAAGTGCGCTGCACAGCATTGGCGAGATCGTGTCTTTCTGCCTGACACCCTTCTTTATTGCATATTTATCGCTGATTTTAAGGAGGACTGTTCCAGCTTCCTGTTGCCTTTCCGCTTAATAAAATCGGTAGCCACGTGCTATTTTTGGAATAAATGCATAACCAGTTATACTTTCTGCATGAGAGTTACAGTTTAGGATCCATAGATTCTTTATTGCGAGAAAAAGGGGTGTCGGAATATAGTGACCCCGAGTTCAATCTTTATGATTTAACCTTGTTTCGGCGAATGTTTTTCAGCTGCGCTTTATTATTTTTTCTTGAAAAGAATGGAACAATAATCTGGGTGCAAACAGCTGTTCTCTCTCCTTACTTTCATCACTGCACTACCTCATTCTTTTCTATCATACTTCGCGGATGTTCTGCAAGTAACTCCAGACCCATGTTTTCGAATTAAAGTGCACAGAAGTGTGGCTGATCTACTGTCTTCTACAACGTACTGTCTTGCACAGCCTCGCATTTCCCTTTTTCGCTTAGGGAAATTATTTTAATAATGCTTTCGAAAATGCTTCCCTCTTCAAACAAAATAGTTCTCGCTTCGTTACCTCAGATCAACAATTTAAATGCCTTCTGAGACTGTAGTCGGTCATATTTTTTTTGTCCATCTTAACGCTGAATATCTATGCCGCCATTCGAATAAACCTTGCAGGCACATTCCTCACAAAGTGTTCTTTGAGGAAGAAATCTTTTCATCTAAGGCCGAAATATGAGCTCTATATCGTCGGCCTGTTGGGTGCCTTCGCTCCAAACCCAGGGAAAAGCTTCTGTATAAGTGAACATTTCGAGAATCTGTCTTTTATGGTGCCCTGCCCTTCTGAGCAATCTTGAAAGCTTACTGTTGATTCAAATGCGAAAGGGGAGTATGGCCACCGAGGTCTATTTTTTTACAGACTTTGCACTAAGCTTGAGTTCTGCGTAATCTTACACAGGCCAAGGAGGTGCTCAGAGTCGTTAAAAAATGTTTCCGAGTTAGTCCTAACGTGACTCAGGTTTCGATTGTAACATGTTATTTCAGGAAGGCAGGGCTGAAACTCGAGAACGAACGTAAAGGGCGAAAGCCACTTCCCTTTCGGACGTTGAAAATTGGTTTTGAAGGAAGGAAATGGCGCAGTATCTGTCTCACTTATGCCGGTGTACACACAAAACGCTCTGTAAGCATGGATCAAAGGAAGGGGGGAAAGAAGTGAGGAAGAAAGAATGTCGTAGTGGAGGGCTCCGGAATAATTTTGACTACGGGATCTTTAACGTGCACTGACATCGCAGACCACACGGGTGCCTTTGGTGTTTCGCCTCCATCGAATTTTTCGGAGGTTCATTCAGCAATTTTGATGACATCGATCCCTCGATGCTTGTGCTAAAACGGAAGAGCCTGACGATATTCAGGACAACACCCTTACTCTTTCCGAAGAAATTGTCGAATCATCCTACCTCAATGTCTTTTACCTTTCTGTCAAAGGTACTCTTGCACCTGCTGTACGCGACCAGCTTGTTGCCTTGCCTGAGAGGTTTTGTCCGTCTTCCAACTAAGACAAATTCTTTGGGACGCACTACTTTAACGGTTAACCACGATATCAAAACTGGTAGTGATGGCCTTTCAGGCAGCCCCCCCCCCCCTAAGTCTTAGACGGTGGGAACTTAGGAACTACAGCATTGACGAAAGCATAATCGAAATGATCCGTCGCTGAGTGATCCACCCTTCGCACAGCCTGTATGCATCTCCGGTCGTGCGCGTAACAGAAAAATATGGCTTCAATTTATTTTCATAGGCTTCCACCTGCTGAAAAATTTTCATGGAAAGGACGTTTACTCTCGGCCTATTTTACACGAAGAGTGGGACACTGACGAAGTAAAAACCGAAAGTGACGTTTTTCAGGCGTTTTTAGGCGTTTACAGGCGCTCACGAGGCGTTTTTGTTTTGCAACAGGAGTTTCTGAAAAAAAAGTGGAAAATCATATATAGGCTTCAGGATCATTTGGAACATTTTCCCTCAGGTATGACAAAGCATGCTCTGACTCTTGTTCATCGTGTTCGCCGTTGTAAGGATGATTAGGGACTCCTAACGTAGACTTGCCAAAGCGTTTCTTAACGTTGCCAAGATCACCGCCTCATGCCAAACTACCTCGTGACCGGTGGAGTGCACGCGTTCTGGAAACGCATTCTTTGATGCGCGCTTACTTCTTGCGTCGCACTGGTGATCCTTTGTGCTTCGCTGAATATTCCCTGCCTTCGCGATGCAGAGGACCTGGCAGTGGCTGCATCAACATTCGGTGCATGCTTCATCTAGACATAACGGTGTTGACTCGAACGGTAGACCCTACATAAGCCTTCCCGCTTTTATCCGAGGTAGTCTGGGTCACTGAGATATTAATGGTTTCTGGGGACAGGAAATGGCGCAGTATCTGTCTCACATATCGGCGGACACCTTAACCGCGCGGCAAGGGGAGGGATAATGGAGGGAGTGAAAGAGGAAAGGAAGGAAGAAGTGCCGTAGTGTAGGGCTGCGGAATAATTTGACCACCTGATGATCTTTATCGCGCACTGACATCGCACAGCACACCGGCGGCTTATCGTTTTTCCTCCATAAAAACGCAGCCGCCGCGGACGGGTTCGAACCCGCGAAATTCGGATCAGTAGCCGAGCGCTCTAACCAATAAGCTACCGCGGCGGGTCGGGTTATTGCTTCATTTCTGTTTTAAAAACTGTTTTCGGAGCGGTGAATCCAAATGACCGTAAAAACAGAAATCACGTCTTTGGACCCAAACGGGGCTCTTGTTTCTAATTAATCTTCATGTTAATGAATGCTATACACTGAGCAGACGGTGTTTCGCTGAATGTTAGACTCCTGTTTGCTAATATGGATGATGACATTAGGTATCTGCAGAGTGCGGACTACTTTCCTTCCTGAGACTTGCGCTCTGGCAAACTGGGATTTTCCAATGGCCCAGGTTGATCTGTAGAAAAGAGCTTGAATCACGCCTCATCTGGCCCTAGCCACGGGTGAGGTGTTCTATGTTACTCCAGAGTCACGTGCACCGCACACATACGTTGTTCTTTGCGCGCGTTCGGTGGGGCGTTGTTTACGGATCCTGCGCGATGGCATCGCCCGCTCAGCGCGATTGGATTGGAAGACGTTGCTTGCAGCACTGAACCCTGGTGGGCACTATACTAGATGGCTTCGAGCCTATGGATCTCGGCGACTTTTTGAGTCCACTTAGTGGCCCGGACTTGCGTCAAAAGATCTAAGCTGACTAGTATAGCCTCCCACCGCTCTAGAGAAGGAACTGTTAGCAGGTCCGCAGCAGCTCCATAGAACGGGATCGCATCCGGCTATCCCGCCGCATACTTTGCTAGTCTATTGTCTTGCGTTGGATACATGAACGGCTCCCTCCAGCGTCTCACGCAGGTCTTGCGGTGAAGTCTGCAGTTCAGCTGTAAGACGCGTTCGTTCTGAATGCGCCATCCCCTAAGTCGGTAACGGTTTACAAAGGGACCATGAGGAGAAATATGATCTGTACCATGAAAACCTGTGCAGCTTCGGAAGCTTTGTCGCGAGGGATCCCCTTAGTGAGTCTCATCCACTGGTTTTGCGCCAGCCCTAAAGTAAAACAGCAGAGGAGATGCATTCCTGTTTGGCCGAAGGGAGCGCGATGGGCTACAACAGGCTTGAAAAACCGCGGAGGCTTCTCTGCTGGAAGCTTGCGACGCTGGCGTCCATAACGATTGTTTACAGAGCGTTTGATAGAGCCAGTTTACCTCGTTTCGAATTCTTCCGATTATTCCAGCGGGCTTTATGTTTGTTTATCTTTCTTGCACAATATAACGTTTGTTCCTGAGAGTTCCAACTGAAAAGATATCGGCTCTTCAGCCATGCGGAAGAATGTCTCCCCTGTGATTGCTTGGATTTAACAGAAGGTTATGTTTTTCATGGTATCTCGATCTGTTGTCGAGCATTGAAAGATGCTAGAGGCGTTGCACTAGCCGCACGGCTCAAACATCCTGTCAGTCATGAAGAATGCTTTGTTTTGGTCATAACCGGCCATCAGCACCTTCCAGAAGTTAGAGCGCAGGTGTAAGGAAAAACAGTAGTCCGCGGACTGCAGATAGCCAAGGGCATCATTGATAATATGCAAATTACATGTCTTTCCGAGGACCTTTTGCAGCTTATGGTAGCCTGTGCAAGAAAATTGCTGGTGTTTAAGCTAACAACTGTATGCTAATTACGAATAGCTTGTTATAAATGTGAACAAAACTAAATACATCATATAAAAGCCTAAAAATAAGAATAGTACCAAAAAATTTCGCCTCATTTTCGAAAATATATCTCTTATTGAAGAAAGCTATGAATTTGATAGGAATAATTTTCGACGAACAACGTCTTTGGGCACAACATATAGACTCTGTTTGCACAAAGGGGACCCGTTCAGTAGGCATCATTAATCGACTGCGAAACGGTATACCAGTGGCAGTTGAAAAGCAGCTGTTCTCTCAAGTGCACTTACATCTGCATTACTGCCTCTTGGTGTGGGTCTGTACCAGAGGTACCATTAATGACAAATTCTCCTCATTAAACAACAGAGGCAATCGAGCAGTGGGAAATATAACATAGTCCGAGAGCACATGCCAATACTTTATCAAGCAAAACTTATTAACGATTGAACAAATATATAAAAAGAAGATGGCACAGCAAATACATGCTCTATATTGTAGCAACAAAAACGACTTTAAGAATAACTACTTATTAGCGAATGCAGCTTAAAACTTTTTGCCAGCAGCGGTAGCGGACCTGGCACATTGGATTCACTTTGTTTTCTACACAGATTTTTCGACGGCCCTTGTATTCCTAGCGGTAGTCAGTGTGGAGCTACCCTTTTCGTCTTTAGTGTTGCATCGTTCCCGTGCTAAATACACTCCCGGATAAATCAGCCGGGCCGCTGACTACAGTAGATATCGTCGACCATTCCTGCCACCAGGTGCCACTGATGTCCCGATTACTCGCTATAAAAGCCGCCCACTTTGAAGACAACGACTCATTTGGCAGCGCGGTGGCTCCGTATTTATTTCGCTTTTGCACTAATCACCTCCGATTTCGTCTTCGCATGTCACGGAGTGGTGACTGCAGTTCGGGGAGCAGGAAGGCTGCGAAAATGGTGTCTAAACATTACTCTTTGTTTGGGCTGACTTGCACCTACAATGGACTCAATCACTCGGCATCGACGACGCAACAAGCGTACTCGGCGGTCGTCGAACAGGCAGCAAGCTGCTCTCGGCTGTGTTCAATTTAAAGCTGATAGCGAACATTCTAGATAATGTATGCAAACTTACTAGAACAATCTGTAACAACGTAGAATCAGCTTCGCCTGGATGGGATCAATCGAGATAAATCGGGTCATGTCTTTCAATGCAAACAAAGCGACAAAGTGGCGTGCCGGCAGCTTTGAATACTGTACTAACACTCCAAAGATTCGCAGCAATATTTGCTTCTCAAATAAGCGTGGACCCGATGCTTTAAAACATACGAAGACAAGAAACAAAATGGAGTGTGAAAAATATACACCGAGTCTGGAAACACAGCGTCCTTAATTTTTAGTGCCCATAAGAGGGCTTTAGACGAGCCACATGGAAAACTTCTGGTCGTACGGGGCATCGCTTGGATGCAGTCATTTCGTCAGGGACGACCTCATAGTTCAGTTCACCTAGCCAACGAAGAACATTGCATGGACAGAAATAGTGGTGGAAAAGCTTTTCACTCAATCCATGGCGGCGAATGTGCGTCCAAACCAAGATTCCGTCTCCTGGCTTGTATTCCGCGCCGCGTCTCCTTAGGTTGCATTGTCTGGCATTGGTCCGCTGCTGGTCTATGATTCGTAATCGGGCAAGTCTTCGGGCTTTTTTAGCGCGTTGAAGGTAGGCGGCGACATCCACGTTATCTTCATCAGTCATGTTGGGAAACATGGCGTCTAGCGTGGTCGTGACCTCCCTGCCATGGACGAGCCTAAAAGACGTCATCTGGGTGGTCTCCTGCAATGCGGTGTTGTAGGCGAAGACGACGTAAGAGAGGATGACGTCTTATGTATTGTGTTCGGCATCGACATACGTGGCGAGCATATCGGTGAAGGTTTTGTTCAGGCAGTCGGTCAGTGCGTTTGTCTGCGGATGGTATGCAGTTGTCTTCCGGTGGCTAGTTTAGCTGAAACGCAGGGTGGCTTGAGGTAGTTCCGTCGTGCATGCGCCTCCTCTATCCATGATGAGGACATGGGGGTACCATGTCGAAGAAGAATGCACTCCACAAAAAATTTGGCGACTTCTGCTGCCGTTCCGTTCGGTAAGGCTTTTGCCTCAGCAGAGCGGGTCAGGTAGTCTGTCGCTAAGATTATCTGCCAATTTCCAGACATTGTCTTTGGGATAGGCCCAGGCAAGTCCATACCGATCGGCTTAAAGGGCTTTGAGGGGGGTTGAACGGGGTTCAGAAATCCTGCTGGTCGGCTGGGAGGGGTCTTTCGTCGCTGAAAATCTCGGCAAGTTTTCCATAATGTGCGACATCGGCACACAGTCGGGGCCTGTAATGTCTTGAATGCAGCGGAGAATGCGAGTAAACCCGAGGTTTCCAGCTGTCGGCTCGTCGTGTGAAGCCTGTAGAATTTCTTCGCAGAGACAAGCAGGTACAACAAGGAGGTAGGCTGTTTTGTTCGCTGCGAAGTTCTTCAAGATGACATCATTCTGTACAACAGAAGAAAGACCGTCCTCACTTAAATGAGGCGAGAGGTGAAGAAACTTTGCCTTCCAAGTTCTCGATGAGGCGTCTTAGGTCGGGGTCTGAGCGTTGCCGCTGTGCAAAACTGCCTGGACTTATGGGTCCTAGAAAGGCATCCTCATCGTAGTCCGGCGGCAGTGCGTCTACAGGAGCTCGTGAGAGGCAATCGGCGTTAGAGTGCTTGAATCCTGACTTGTACACGACGGTCACGTCAAACTCCAGGAGGCGCAGACTCCATCGAGCGAGGCGACCAGAACGGTCCTTCATATTGGCGAGCCAGCACAGCACGTGGCCATCGCCGACCACCTTGAACGGCTGTCCGTACAGGTAGGATGGGAATTTCGACGTAGTCAAGAAGATGGCAATGATCTCCTTCTCAGTCATCGAATAGTTTGTCTCGGCGTTGGAAAGCAAACGGATAGCGTATGCGATGACTTTCTTCAGCCCTTCGCTTTTCTGAACGATGAGGTCGCCTAGGTTCACGCTGCTTGCCTCGGTATGAACTTCGGTATATGAGGTCTTCATCAAAATGCGCCAGGATTGGTGGAGACTACACACGACACTAAAGTTCATTGAAGGCTTCCGCTTGCGCCGATTGCCATTTAAATGGCACGTCCGGATTCGCCAGTTGGGTCAGGCACTCGGTGATGCGTGAAATGTTTTTCCAAATCGCCGGTAATATGCGCACACTCCGAAGAATCTGCGCACTGCTTTCTTATCGGCTGGTGGTGGGAACTGTTCAATAGCAGTTGTTTTCTCGCGTCTGGGTGTACTCCCTCCTTGCTAACAATGTGGCCAAGAAACACCAGCGAAGTGGCACTTCTCTGTTTTCGTGGTTATTTCACACGACCTGATGGCGTCTAGTACTGTTCGAAGTCTTCTGAGGAGCTCTTCAAAGTTGGACGCGAAGACAAAGGCGTAGTCTTAATAAGGCAGACAAATTTGCCACTTCGGTAGTGCCAGCGCCGTATCAATTACACGCTGAAACGTCTTTGGTGCAGTACAGAGACAAAATGGCATCGCCTTGAACTCAAAAAGCTCATCCGTAGTGATGAATGATGTCTTCTCGTGATCTATTTCGTCGACCTCAATTTGCCAGTAGCCGCTCTTGAGGTCCATCGATGAGAATTACTGGGATGAGAATTTCAGAGCCGTTCCAGTGGGTCGTCCGTGCGGAAGAGGGGGTTAGACATCCTTTTTTTATGTTGTTCAAGCGGCGGTAAACAAAGCACATCGAAGTGCGCCATCTTTATTTCTCACTAGAACAACCGGTGCCGTCCATGGGCTGTTGAAGGCAGGATGACGCCGTCGCGAAGGATTTGTTCCACTTGTTCCCGGATGGCTTGTAGTTCTCATGGCGACACACGGTAAGGGCTTTCACTGAGATGTGGGCCTTGCTGGTCGATTGTAATGCGATGCTTTGCAACTGCCATTTGCTGGGCCTTCGGCGATGACGAAAAAGACTAGCTGTAGCTTCCAAGCAGATCGTGGATTCGCAGGGCTGGGTTGATGTCGAAAGTGGGCAAATTCTCATGGGCAGGTTAATCTTCTACTGCTGGGTCGGAGAGGGAGAATGAATCTCGTACGTCGGATATTTCGTCGAAGAAACCAATTGTCGTTCCTCTGTTACTGTGCCGGTATTCTTCGTTGAAGTTAGTCAGCATTACTTCAGCCTGGCCGTTGCGGGAATGTGCTACGCCCCTTGCGATACTAACTCCTCGGTGTAGATGCAACTCCATAGTCCCCTCGATGATGGCTTCAGCGTTAATGGCTTTCGGGGCGCCCAAGGTCAGGATAACGCTTGAACGATGTGAGACGCTCACTTCTTCCTACAGGACAATCAGGGCAGCGTGATTCTCCAGAGTTCCCATCGAAGGGGTTGCCTCGTCCGTCGAAAGCGTGATCAGTTTGGGTCGCAGGTTGATGATCGCCTGATGCTCATTAAGAAAATCTATACCCAAGATCACTTCGTGGGAACATTGCTGTCGAACTATGAAGGTCGCAGGATAGATGTGTCCCTTGACCGTCACTCTGGCTGTGCGTCACCCCGATGGTGTAATGATGTGGCCTCCGGCGGTGCGAATTTTTGGGCCATCCCACGTAAACGTAACTTTCCGCAATTGTCCTGCGAATGTTCCAATCATCACCGAATATTGGGCCGCCGTGTCGACTAGAGCAGTAACTTTTCGGCCATCGATAGTAACTTCTAAGTCTGATGCCTGGCTTCTTGCATCAGACGTCGCCCTCGGCGTCCTGTCATGGCTTTGTTGCGTGTGTGCATCGCGGGTGTGGCGTGTCCTCGAAGCTTTTCTAGGTGGCGGCGTCGTTTAGAAGGCGGTTCGCGTCGTGGTGGGGGTTGTCGTTTTGTGCGGTGTCGGAGCAGCGAGTGTAGCGTCTTCGTGCGGCGTAGCAGGTGCAACGTATTCATGGGGCGTGGTCAGTGGAGGACATTCGGCGTTTCGCTCGTGAGGAAGCTCACCTCCTGAGGTTGCTGTCTTTAGTTTCCCCTACGGGGCCTCGGAGATCTTATTCTTACCGCGGCTGCGTAGCTACTGTGGGGCGACGCAAAACGCGAGGTTGACGGCGATGGTGAGCGCGAAAGGCGGTTCGACATGTGCTCCTGTCGACGCGAGTACTCGCCGATTTCGTGCGGACGTTGGCCGAAGCGTGGTCGTGGGGCGTCAACGGTAAATCCTCGCAGTCCGATACGTCGGTGCTGGCAGTGACGAAGAATATAGCCAGCCTCATCGCAATGGGTCACCAGAGCCGGTTGTCGGAAGTTCTCCAGGCGTCGATTTTCCGGGGGATGAGCGACGCTCACAGGCTGGGCGGGCAGGTGCAGGGAGCCGGCGTTCGGGAACAAGTTGTTCGTATCGTAGAGGACGTAGGGGTTGTCATTTGGGCTGAGGGGTGCGCACTCCAGCGGCGTAGGTCATGGCCTTGGGTTGTGTCACCGTGATTGTGCCAAGTGCCTGTTGCACTCCTTCCCGTACCACGTATACAAGAGCGTCGCTGCTTGCGGTTGTGGGGGGATTTCGTTAATCGGCGTATCTCCTCGCGGATCCTGGATCACTTCCCGCATGTAGTCGCTGATGGTGGTCGTCTTCTCCGGACGGATTACACAGACATAAAAAGGGCGGTTATAATGCCGAGCCAGCACGTCGAGAGTCTTTAAATTCGAGCAGACATCTTGCTCAAATTCGTCGACTTATTTTGGCAACTGGTTAACGAGGCTGCCAAAGAGATGTCCTTTTACGCCACGCATTAAAGACTGAACTTTCTTTTATTCGGTCATCTCGGGGTCGGCGCGGCGAAAGAGGCGCTTCATATCTTCGATGCAACCGAGGACGGGCTCATTCGGAAGCTGGATCCTGGACTTTAGGATTCGTCCGTCTCTTTAGTTCCTCACGACGCTGGCAAACACCTTCAAGACTTCACTCATGAATAGCTCCCATGTCGTTGGTGACGGCTCATCGTTTTCGTACCACGCACGTGCTGAGCCCTTCAACGAGAAAAATACGTGTCGAATTTTTGCAGCAGCATGCCACTTGTTCGTTGATGCCACGCGCTCGAACTGGTCTAACCCTTCTACGATATTTTCGCCAAGGGGTTGATTAAATGTTGGCGGCACCCGCGGCTGTGGCAGTACGATCGGTGTCGACATCTTTGGCGAGGTTGCGGCGCTTGTAGCAGCGGCTTTTCTTTGTAGGGTGCGGTCTGGCAGGGTCACAAACTCAGCCTCCTCTCCCTGGATATGTCGGTTGGCTCAATGAGCTGCTGGCTCGTAGTCCGGTGTGGAGCGCAGAGAGCTGGTGTAACGATTTGAAGGGGGTGTCCTGAACATGGAAGGGTACCCAGCACCTCCACCAGATGTCACGGAGTGGTGACTGTTGTCTAAAGAGCAGAAAGTCTGCTAAAATTGGGCCTAAACAAAACTCTTTATTGGGGCTGACTTGTGCCCACAATAGAGTGAATCACTCGGCGGCGGCGTAGCAACAAGCGTGCTCTGCGGTCGTCTGACAGAATGGCCGCCGCTCTCGGTTGTGCTCAATTTAAAGCTGATTGTGAACATTCGAGACAAAGCGTGCAAAGTTCCTACAATATTGTGGAACAACGTAGAATCAGCATCATCTGGATGTCATCAATCGAGACAAGTCTGGTCGCGTCTTTGATCGCAAACTATGAGATAAAGAGGCGTGCCGGCAGCTTTGAAGAACGAACAAACAAACAGTGCAAAGATTCGCAAGAGTTGTTCCTGAAGCGTCCATACGTAGCGCGTGACAATATGTTATCCGACAAAAATGGTTATCAGCATTCGTTTTGCTTACATTTCGCTTTTGCGCTAACCACTTCCTATTTCGACTTCGCATGTCATTTACCAGGAGGTCCTGTATACGAGTAGCCTTCTGGATGCTGGAGGAATTGTAGGGGTTTACGTGGCTCGCGGAGCGTTCGTGCTAGACCAATTTTTTTAGTATGTTCTCCAAAGTGCACTCTTGAGGAAATGTTTCTGGAAGTTTGAGTAAGGATGGAAGTGCGTATGCTTAGGGTGGTCGCCTAAAGTACAACTATTGGCGCGTGTTTCCAGAGGGTGGGAGGGGGTTCCGGATATAACGCAGCATCGCGAAACAGTAAAAACATTGCTCGATATTTGTTAGCTGCTTGCCCATGTAGCAATTCCTTGATGTGGCACAAGCACCCCATTAGCGCGAAGGGACGTCTTAAATAGTAAGGTCCTCATGTATACAATAAAGAGACTTGCGGCCGACTGAATTCAGGTCAGCTGAAATCGTTTTAATACACGTTTCCAGAATTGCTCTTTAAAGCTGAGTGTAGATTTGGAGAGGAATAATGATGGATCAAAGCGTTTTTCCTCTGCCTTGTCGAAAAACCATACAGGTGTTCTAAGGAAACGTGAAGACACATGTAACGGAATGTATCAGCACAAACGTCTTGCGACCTTGTAAAAAAAAGGCAGATAAACACTTAGCCAGCTCTTGAGCAAGTATGCCAGAGAGGAGTGAGCTGGTTTTTTGCCAGTTTTGGTGAACTGCAGGTTCAACAGACTCTATAAAAGAATTTATTTATAAATTCGGTCGACGCATAGGCATCTTTTGATAGCGCCTCATAAAAGCCACAAAAATATATACAACAGACGAACCTTCTTTCTCGAAATTTGCAGCACTTGCCATAGCGTCGAAAAGATGTTGTTTCCTCTAAAACGATGGCACAAGATGTTGCAAATTTATTCCAATGCATGCGCGAAGCGCTCCCAACCGATTGAAGCCACCCTTTTCACGACACTTCTTATCAGAACAAAAGAGATTGAGGTAAACAGCATAGCCATGAACTACAATTTAGCACTGTGTTAACCAGAATCTACGATAAGGTTGTAGGGTCTTAAGATATGTAAAGCGAATTCCTTAGGCGATATCGAAGATGTAATTCAAGAAAAAATATATTTCTGTTAAGATATATTTCTGTTAAGATATATTTCTGTTAATATATTTCTGTTAAAATATATGTCTGTTAAGAGGAGCCAGTGTTCTGATTACGCTTTCGTTGGGAGGGGGAGTCTGAGAAAAAGATACACGCTGGAATGGTGCTGGTAGGTTGAATGGCAGGTGAGTTTTTTCGCGTGGGAAAGATGTCTGTTTTCAGCTGACGATACAGGACAGCTTCCTCTCTGGATGGTGTGCGTTAAGGTAGTGGGAGCATGCGGGGGCCTTGACGGAGTCCGTGTGGTGCCGTTCTACGCTCAGAACTTTTTATAATTCTTAACTCTTTTAAACCGGTCCGAACCGGGACACATTATCGCTTCGGAGCAGAACACTTTGCTTCGAAAGGTCAATCAAGCCACAGTTTAAGAGAGAACACTACGAAGGCACATTCCCAGAATGTCAAAAGCACGCAGCAGGCGTCTGCTGACTCGCGCTGGAAGCAATAAATAACATCCTGCTCTCTGGGTGACATTTGACGGCGCTACGACAAGTGTAGCGCCGTCAAGCTTTCAGGTGGAAGAGAAGAATTGCGGCTAGCTTGTAGAAATCAATTTGATTCATTTACGTTAGGAAGGCAGTATTTTTACTGATAGCGAATCTTGTGTAGATAAGAATGGGCAAAAAGATCAATGAAAAGTATCGCCGCCACCGGAAGTATCCCGGTGCACGTTGGATAGACAGCAATTCTAGCGTAGTACGCCTGTCCTTGAGGCTGGATTACATCGCCATAATAATCCAATGGCTGATCGTGAAGTTGTTTTGGTCTTCACCTGGCAATGCTTAATCTAATCTGCGCATAGGTGTTGGTATTAAAATCCAACTTTCTGAGGAGAAAATTAGTTTTTTGCACCGTCCAGACATCAGCATGGTCAAAAAGAGCGCAATAAATGTTTTCTTTTTTTGAAAGAGGTTTTATGAAATGTCTCTACTCTTCTGGCACTGAATAAAACTTTCTAAGAACTACTCTGGACAGCAATAGCTGCTCTACAGTGTTACACCTGGCGTGCCTTCCAGCCCAAATGAATAAAGACGCGGACTCGCCGACCAGCATCTCCAGAAAACCAAAGAAACGCGACTGCAAAGACTGGCGTTCGCGCAGGGAGAGGCAGAGGAAGCAACGGCAACGGCGTCCCAACGTGGTCGAGCATACAATCGGGTTCACGAACCGAGTGTTGTCCTCATTAGTCACGCTGGGGTTGAAGATTGGCGGTGAGCTGCGCCTTCGACGCAGGTTCCGCGTTCCCGTCATCAGACGACGAAGTGCAATATCTTTCAACCCCTGCTAGGCAACAGCCTGACATTCCTGCGCCACATGAGCCCACATTCCTGAGTCACGCACGAGCATTCCTGGGCCACATGGGCGCAGTCCGGACCCACTTGCGCTCAAACGTGGAAGCTGTGATGACAACGTGACTGTGTCCTGTTCTCTTTCCATCGACCAAACTGCGAGAGAACATCAGGACCGCGCTGCCGTGGGCGGTACCATCAGTCTCATCGTCTGATTGGACATCATTTATCGAACTGTATTCCCCAGCCAGTATTCTGAGGAATACGAAGGGCATTTAGCGAGCTGCTGCTTTCCTCCGGGAAGTCCCCCTCCTGAGAGAGACCTTTTGCTGGGAGAGACTCCCGAGCGCTAAGAAGCTCATTAACTGAGAGGCGCTCGCAGTTGCTCTCACCTGTACGATATGTAAAAAGTTTTTGTATAAAGTTTTCTTTTTTTTCCCTTCGTAACCGCCTCTCAGGTGCTCCTCGTCCCTTCTCCGGCCCGACCACGCTACCTGAGACACAACAATGGCAAGATTTGAATACGGAATTTCTTCAGTTTTGGTACAGGTTAATGCCTGTATTGTTCAGTTTCGGCTTCGGCTCCCAAGCGATAGTCTGTCCCGAATGGAACCGGTTCAGTCGAGTAAAGATGCAGCTGCCTTGTATTGGTAACAATAAAAGACATCTTTCCCATGCGCAAAACTTAACTGCCACTCGTAATAAAGGAGTAATTACTCATTGACATCCACCCAAGCGCAGCCTTACGGCTACATAGGAAAGATCTACAGCTTTCTTAGAAACTTCGTAGTTTAATAAAAAATAAAATAGGTAGGAAATGTAGGAGCCTAAGAGGAGGCTGTCGACGGCACCATCATCGCGTGGGAGCTGGTAAACATAATTCTTTGTGACAGTGTTATTAAGGTGGTAGCCGACACGAAATAGCCATGTGCCATCTTCCTGTTTTACGAGGATCACTGAAGTGGCCCACGGGTTTCAAAAGTTTTGCATAATGCCTCGCTGCAACATGAAACACTGTTGTTCATCAATTATCTGACGTTGTGAAGGTGAGACGTGTTATGGTTTCGCTCGAATAGGTTGTGCAGATTTAATATTTATCATGTGATGGCCATAAGAAGCCGGAATTGCCTGTGGCTGGTCGCGATCTAAATCAAACACGTCTTCAACCTTTAAAAGAATATCCGCCGGAAGTTGGTCTGTAGGATGTATTGACCGCGGCCAGGAATTGAGGGTCGGTGATATCATGGCCTCAGGCTGTGCGGGAAACGTTTTCAGTGAGGCCAGCAACTGCCACATAAAGACGCTCCTCAAAGCCGGCTAGTTTTAAACCACGTGGCAATAGGAAGATTGGTTGGAATGGTTAACAGTCTAAAGAGTTGTATGGCGCTTGGTCACACGGACGAGATTGCGGGGCACGAGCACACTTTTGTGTACGCAGTTAAGGGAAGCAGGTGCTACGACAAGGTTGAGGGCAATGGGAACCATGCTGGTGGACAACCCTTAAACGACCATGGCTGGCATCACTGGAACGATCGTACGTTCGGAGAGAGAAAACGGTAGAAGATCAATCGGTGAACCTTGTACGAGAGCCGACCGAAGACCAGGACTTAAATTCATGCCGCCAAAGCGCAAGTCGAGAGTGGCACCACAGTGACGCAGAATTCAATCCCTACGTTGCTGTCCTGTTTAGAGCCAGGCACAACCATGAATTGGTTTCGAAACACATGGCCAGCTGCCGCTAGAATTAAAAACAAACACCAAGAGGAGGCAGTGATTCTCCCTCAATGCCACGCATTATCACAGCACTATCCCAACGTAATATAAATTTAGGGCCGAGCAGGTTCTTGAAAGCTACACTCATCAAGGACACCATGAAGCCGGTGTCCACTAAGGCCATGGAGCGATTGCCTTCCACTATTACATCAAGGCGGTTCTTTAAATTTACGATGGGCAGAGGAATTGGCAATGTCGACGACTCTGCGACCGCCCCTCATCGGCCGCACGCGCAAGTTTTCCGGTGGTGGTGGTGAACGCTGCCGGTTCGAAGGGAAGCCGAAGGAGCGTTGGAATCAGAGGCAGGGGTGTCCTTCCGTGGTATTACGTAGTAAGATGAGCACTGAGAAGATGTAAGCATAAGGTCCTCAGCAGGCTCATTGAAGCTCAGTCGAGGGTTTTACCTTTCGCGCTCGTTGCGGAAAATCTGCTCCCGATGACTGGAAAATTTGGATATCTCACCGATCAAACCGGATCGCTAACGAATTCGTTGGTTCTGAGTACACTCGAAATAGCACTCATCGTAGTCAGTGGCAAACTGGCTACCGTATTCCTGCCGCTGGTGGCATTGTGGACCAGTTTGCGCACAGGGTAGGGGCTGGTGTCGCGAGCAGCGTCGTCGTAATCGATGCGAGGTTGACAGGTTGGGGCGTGACTGGGCAAACTCCAAGCATTAGAGCGTTGCATGAAGCTGCCTCCAGAGAACAGCTCTCATAAGGAACTTCAATGTGGCGCTGAAGATCTTGATGCCGGAAGAATTCGTCAGAGACGTTGCTAATTACGAGAAGATGCACAACATTCACAGGCTCAAGGAAATCCCCGCTAACGGCGGCGGCGATAACGTTAGGCAATCGGCTCAACTTCGGAGTAATTCGACATACCCTGAGCGTCAAATGTGCAGCACTGCTTGATGATGTCCGTTGAAGAATCCAAATTGTCTTTACTAATATCAAAACTTTACACGTCCTCTGCGATGCCTTTAAGAGATGGTCATCGAGGTCTTCTTAGGGCATACGTGGATAAACCACATTGCAGAGCTTATTACCACCTCTGTGTAGACCGCGCACTGCTTAACAGGGACTCGGGTCTCTCTGCAGCAATAACTATTCACAGTATTTACGTTTTGACGCGTAATCTCCGAAGCAGTTGCGGATCTCTACGACGAAGCAGTCCTAACTTGTTACGTACGCTATATGCTTCTGAAACCATGAAAATTTGGTACCCCTCTTGAAAGAAAACAGCATTCGTCAGTTTAACAGTGGTACCCGGGCGTTCGTACGTGTACAACCGCTGGCAAATTGTGAGCCACTCATCTATGCCTTCGCCAGGATTTCGAAGAATCTTTGGCTGCTCAGAGTAGTGCTGCCAAGGGGGCGCTGCTGCTCCTGCCGGACGTGCATCGCCTTCCTGGGTCGTTTTTACTGGCGACGCGGGTAGGCCGAGAAGTCTTCGGCTCCAGCGAAGTTCGAGAGGGGCCCGTCGGGATCTCCCAGCAGCTCCACCACACTTACAGGTTTATTTACAAAGGCTTTAACATAGGCGGGACGACACGAGCTTGGATCTTCAGCGCGAAGATGCCGAGCTTCTTCTTCCGCGTATGCACTTCTTCGTTGCTCCTCAAGCGTCCATAGGAAGCGCATGACAATATGTTATGCGACGAACACGGGTTAGAGCATTCGTTTTCCTTGCACGTAGCTTTTTCACTGATCACCTCCTATTTCGTCTTCGCATGTCACGGAGTGGTGGCTGTAGCCCGGAGAGCAGAGAGGCTGCGAAAATTGTGTCTAAACAAAACTCTTTATTTGGTCTGACTTAAGCCCACAATAGACTCAATTACTAGATGGTGGTTTAGCAACAAGCGTGCCCAGCTGTCGTCGAACAGAATGCCTGTCGCTCTCGGCTGTGCTCAATTTGAAGCTGATAGCGAACATTAGAGATAAAGTGTGCAAAATTACTAGAACATTCTGTAACGTCATGGAATCAGCTCTGCCTGGATGCAGTCAATCGAGAGAAATCTCGTCTCGTCTTTAATCGCAAACAAAGCGATAAAGCGGCGTACCGGCAGCTTTGAAGAATGAACAAACACTGCTAAGATTCGCGGAATTACTCCCCACTCAAAGAAGCATCCACCCGCTGCTTCAAGACATAGAACAACAAAACAAAATGAATGGTGAAAAATATACACCGAGTCTGGTAGCACAGCGTCCTTAGTTTTCAGCGCTGATAATAGGGTTTTAGACAGGCGACATGGACAACTTCTTTTCTTACGCGGCGTCTCTGGGATGCAGTCATTTCGTCAGAGAGGACTTATTAGTCTAGTTAACCTAGACAACGAAGAACATTGTATGGGCCGAAATAGCGGCGCAAAGGCTTTTCACTGAATCCGCGGCGGTGAATGGGTGTGAAAACCCAGACTCGGTCTCGTGGCTTGTATTCTGTGTCGCTTCTTCATAAGTTGTATCGTCTGGCGTCAGTCCGCTGCTGGTGTTTGATTTGTAATCGCGACAGTCTTCAGGTTTCTTCTCCGCGTTGAATGTAGGCCGCGACATCGACGTTATCTTTAGCAGATATGTTGGGAAGCATGGCGTTTAGCTTGGCCGTTACTTCCCTGCCTTGAACGAGCCTATAAGGCCTCATCTGGGTGCTCTCCTGCTCTGCGGTGTTGTAGGCACCGACGACATAAGGCAGGATGACGACCCAGGTCTTGTATTCGGCATCGACATACATGGCGAGCATATCGACGATGGATTTGTTCATCAGCTTGCTCAGTCCGTTTGTATGAAGATGGTATGCATTTGTCCTCCGGTGGCTGGTTTGGCTGTAATGCACAATGGTTTGCGTTAGTTCCGACGCGAATGCTCTTCCTCTGTCCGTGATGAGCACATCAGGGGCGCCGTGTCGCAGGAGAATGCACTCCACGAAACATTTGGCGACTTCTGCTGCCGTTCCGTTCAGTACGGCTTTTGCCTCGTTGTGGCGGGTCAGGTAATCGGTCGCTATGACGATCCACTTACTTCCAGACGTTCACTTTCGGAAAGGGCCAAACATGTCCATGCCGATCTGCTGAAAGGGCTTTGAGGGGGTTCAATGGGGTTCAGAAATCCTGCTGTTCGGGTGGGAGGGGTCTTTTGTCGCTGACAATCTTGGGAAGTTTTCATATAATTGGCGATATCGGTATACAGTCTGGGCCAGTAATACGTGTCTTGAATGCGGCTGAGAATGCGAGAAAACCCGAGATGTCCACCTGTCGGCTCGTCATGTGAAGCCTGTAGACTTTTTTCACAGAGACAAGCAGGTACAACAAAGAAGGCTGTATTGTTCGCTGCGAAGTTCATGAGGACATCATTCTGTACACAGTAGGAAGACAGTACTCGCTTGAATGAGGCGGAGGTGAAGAAACTTTGTCTTCAAAGTACTCGATTAGGCGTCTTAGGTTGGGGTCTGAACATTGCTGCTCTGCATAAGTGCTGAGGTTGATGGGTGCTAGGAAAGCGCCCTCATCGCCTTCCGTCAGCGGCGCGTCTGCAGGAGCTCGTGACAGGCAATAGGCATCAGAGTGCTTTCGTACAGACTTGTAAACAACTGTGACGTCAAACTGCTAGGGCGCAGACTCCATCGAGCGAGGCAGCCAGTGGGGTCCTTCAAATTGACAAGCCAGCACAGCGCGTGGTGATAGCTGGCAATCTTACAGGTCGGGGCGGAATTTCAGCGTAACCTACATGATGGCATGGCACACCTTCTCAGTCGCCGAAGAGTTAGCCTCGGCCTTGGAAAGGGAACGACTACCGTCTGCGATGCGTTTCTCCAGCCCGTCGCTTTTTTGAACGAGGACCGCGCCTAGGCCCAAGCTGCTTGCGTCGGCATGAACTTCAGTGTTGGCGTTTTCATCAAAATGTGATAGGATTGGTGGGGACTGTAAAGGACACTGAAGTTCTGTAAGGCTTCTGCTTTGGGCGCTTTCCATATAAGTAGCACGTGTCCCTTCGTCAGTTGGGTCAGGGACTCGGCAATAAGAGAAACGTTTTCACAAATTGTCGGTAATATGAGCACAGTCCGCGGAATATGCGCACTGCTTTCTTAACGGCTGGTGGCGGAAACTGTTCAATAGCAGCTGTTTTCTGCGCGTCTGGGCGTACTCCATCCTGGCTAACGATGTGGCCTAGAAACAGCAGCTCTTCATAGGCAAAGTGGCACTTCTCTGCTTTCAAGGTTAGGCTAGATGACTTGAGGGCGTCTAGTACTGTTCGAAGCCTATTGAGGTGCCCTTCAACGTTTGAGGCGAATCCAACGACGTCATCTAAATATACCAGACAAGTTTGCCAATTCAGGCCTGCCAGCACTGTATCGATTACTTGATGAAACGTCGCTGGTGCAGAAAAGAGTCCAAGTCGCATAACCTTGACCTCAAAGAGCATAACGGGAGTGACGAATACCGCGTTTTTGCGATCGCTTTCATCGTCCTCAATTTGCCAGTTGCCGCTCTTGTGGTCCATGGGTAAGAATTTCTTGGCATTGCAGAGCCGGTCCAGTGTGTCGTGGATGCGGAGGAGAGGGTAGACATCTTTTTTATTATGTTGTTCAGGCGATGGTAATCAACGCAAAATCGAAGTGCGCCGTATTTCTTTCTCACTAGAACAACCGGTGCCGCCCATGGGCTGTCTGAAGGCTGGCTGACGTCGTCGCGAAGCATTTCTTCCACAGCGTCCCGCATGGCTTGTCGTTCTTGCGGCGATATATGGTAGGGGCTTTGACGGGGAGGTCGGGCGTGCTGGTCAGTTATAATGCAATGCTTGGCAACTGCCATTTCTTGGACCTTAGACGTTGACGAAAAACGCGCGCTGTAGCTTTGAAGCAGGGAAATTATTCCGGAGCCCTCCACTACGGCACCTCTTTCTTCCTGCCTTTTTTCACTTCCTCCTTTATCCCTTCTCTTACGGCATGGTTAGAGTGTCCAACGATATAAGACAGATACTGCGGCATTTCCTTTCCCCATATTCAATGATTATTAATATTATTTGAAGGAGGTCTCGCATCTGGTCTTGTCTGTTCCGGGGTCGGGCTGGGTTGTTGTCGAAATTGGACCAGGTCTCTTGTTGAGGCAAATCTTCTGCGGACGGGCCTAAGAGGGCTAAGGATTCTCGTACGTCGAATATTTCATCGAAGAAAGCAATCGTTGTTTCTCTGTTAATGCGCCGGTATTGTTCGCTGAATTTAGCTGTACTTTGACCTAGGCGTTGCTGAAATGTGCGAACCTCTTGCTATACTGACTTCTCGGTCTAGAATACAACTGCAAGGTCCCCTGGATGATGGCTTCAGCGTTAATGGCTTTCGTGGCGCCTACGATCACGATAACGCTTTAACGGAGTGGGACGCTCACTTCTTCCTTCAGGACACTCAAGGCAACGTGATTTTCCAGATTTCCCATCGAAGAGATGGCCTCATATGTCGAAAGCGTGATCAGATTGGATCGCAGGTCGATGATCTCCTGATGCTCATTAAAGAAATTTATGCCCAAGATAAATTTGTGGAAACATTGCGGCAGAACTACGAATGTCGCAGGATAGGTGTGTCAGTTGACGGTCACTCGCGCTGTGCATCGCCCCACTGGTGTAATGAGGTGGCCTCCGGCACTGTGAATTTGCCGGCCGACCGAGGCAGACGTAACTTTCTTCAATTTCGCGGGGAATGTTACATTCCTCAATGAGTAATCGGCGTCCTTGTCGACTAGAGCAGTAGCTTTCCGGCCGTCAAAAGTCATTTATAATTCGGATGTCCTGCTTCTTGCATTGCGTATCGCCCTCGGCGTCGAGTCACGGCTTCGTCGCGTATGTGAATTGCGGGTGACGCGTGTCGTCGAAGTTTTCTGGGTGGCCGCTTCGGGTTGGCGGCGAATGGTGTTGTAATTTTGTACGTAATCGGTGCAGCGAGTGCACCGTCTTCGTGCGGCGTAGCGGTGCAGCGTCTTCGTGGGATGTGGTCGATGGAGAATCTTCGGCGTTTCGCTCCTGAGCAACCTCACCTACAGAGGTTGCTGTCTTCAGATGCCCTCTCGGGGGCTCGGAGACCTTCCTCGTCCCGCGACTGCGTAGCTGCGGCATGGCGGCGCAAAGCGCGAAGTTGACGGCGATGGTGAGGGTGAAATGTTGTTCGGCGCGTACAAAACAATCGTCAATTTCTTGCGGACGTTGGCCGAAGCGTGGTGGTGGGGCGTCAACGGCAAATCCTCGTAGAACGATACGTCGGTACGGGAAGTGACGAAGAATATAGCCGGCCTCACAGCAATGGAACCACGATTGCCGGTTGTCGGAATTCCTCCAGGCGTTGCATTTCCTTGGGCTTGAGCGTCGCTCTTAGGCTGGGCGGGCGGGGGCCTGAGAGCGGCGCTCGGAAACACGTTATTCACGTCGGAGAGGACGTAGGGGTAGTTGTTGGGGCTGAGGAGTGCGTACTCGAGAGGCGTAGGTCATGGCCTGGGGTTCTGTGGCCATCGGGGTGCCAAGTGCCTTTTGCACTTCTTCCTGTACCACATTCATAGACAGAGGAAGGGCGGTTGTAGTGCCGAGCCCGGACGTCGAGGGTATTCTCGATCGTGGACGCTTCTTGCATGAATTCGCAACTGTTTTCGGCGGCTGATGGACGACGCTGCCAAACAGTTGTTCTTTTACGCCGGGCATTAACAAGTGCATTTTATTTTCCTCGCTCATCTCGGGGTCGGTGCGGCGAGAGAGGCACTTGATTTCTTCGACGTAACTGCGGACGGACTCTTTCGGAATCTGGACCCTAGACTCGAGGATTTGTCCGGCTCTTTCTTTCCTCACGACCGCCGGTGAATACCTTCAAAATTTCTTTCTGAATAGCTCCCATGTCGTTAGAAATGAGTCGTAGTTTTCGTACCACGTACGTGCTGAGCGCTCCAGAGACAACAATAGGTGTCCAATTTTCGGAGGATCATCCCTCTGGTTGAATGGTGCCCCGCGCTCAAATTGGTCCAACCATTCTTCGGGATCTTCGCCGATAGATCCATTAACAGCTGGCGCAACTCGCGGCTGTTGCAGTATGATAGGTGTCGACATCTTTGGTGAGGTTGCATTGATCGTAGCAGCGTGGTTTCGTTGCCGGGTGCGGTCTGGCAGGGTCCCAAACTCAGGCTCTTCTCTCTGGTCACGTTAGATGGCTCGGTGAGATGCTGGCTCGTCCTCCGGTTCGGAGTGCAGAGGGCTGGCGTCACGACTTGAAGGGGGCGTCCGGAATATCGAAGGCGGCACAGCACCTCCACCAGATATCACGGAGTGGTGACTGTAGACCGGAGAGCAGAAAGGCTGCGAAAAGAGTGTCAAAACAAAACTTTTTTATTTGAGCTGACTTGCTCGCACATTGAACTGAATCACTCGGCGGCGGCGTAGCAATAAGCGTGCCCGCCTCTTGAGCGTGTATACCAGAGAAGGGGAGAGAACTTGTGTTTTGCTTTTTTGGTGAATAGGAGGTTCACTAGATTCTATAACGGAAGTTATAAATTCGGTCGACGCAATGGCATCCTTTGATAGCGCCCCAGAAAAGCCACAAAAATATATACAACGCAAGAACCTTCCTTCTCGGAATGTGGATTACTTGACATAGCATAGCAAAGCAGATGTTTTTGTTGTTGTTGCCTCAAAAACAATTTCACAAGATGTTGCAAATTTGTGCCTATACTTTTCCGAAGTGCTGCTAACCAATCGAAGTCACTCTTTTCGCGACACTTCTTATATGAACATAACAGAGTGCGGTATTCAGCACAGGCATAAAATTATATTTTCACACTTTCCTAGCGATAATCTGCGATAAGGTTGTAGGGTCTTGAGATGTGTAAAGCGAATTCCTAAGGCGATATCGAAGATGTCATTCAAGAAAAGTTTATTTCTAATGCTCTTGTCACCGAAAATCACCGAAGACCTGAAGGCACAGGTGGCCGCCTAGCGACAGAAATGTAGTTTTGCACTCAGTTTTCCATTCAGTTTATTGCGCTTTATACAATGCGCAGGAAACTGGAATCTTTTTGCAGCATTGGAGCAGCATATGCAGCGATTCCCACCAGTTGACAGTTGTGAAAAATGCGAAGTGATTAAATGTGATATATTCCTTCTGATTGAAATGTTACCAGGCATTGGCCCCTTACCGATTCCATTTTACTTTTACTCCGGCGGCTGAACTTCGGTTGTGGCTAAATATTAACTAAAAATGTAGCCTACGTTTTCGCCCAAAGTCCGACCTCCCTGGCGAAGGAGTATCGTCTTCGAAGGAAAAGGTTGGGACCACTTGAAGGAGACGTGGAGGAGCTGATTCGTGACTTTTTCCATCCACCAAATTTTGTGGGGGGGGGGGGGGGGGAGCATCTCGACGAAGCCATGTTACGCATACATTCAGGCAGAATTTTTCAATTATGTTCTGAATTAGCTGTACGAATAAGTCAGTGTTCAGCACACGCTGCAGACTACGGAATGCGCCTGAGGAGTCTGTGAGGATGTCAAGCTGGTTTCCAGATGAGACGAGTGGACAGAACACGCTTCACCCAAGAAGCATAGGTAATCGGCCCAAAATATGCGTCCCAAATGTCCAACAGCTCTGCCTGTGTCGACGGCCTCGCAGTGGAACAAGCGTATGATCATGCTGAAATTCGTCGTAATAATTCAGGGGAAGCGATAGCAGTGGTCACATGATCTGCACACTCGCACTAGCGTCGAAATACACCGCGTGTCCCCGTTGTGACGTTCCAATCAGAGGCGAGACGCCATCTGTCTCCAAACTTGACTCACTCAGGTGGCTAACGGATCGTGAGTATATGCGAGTCATAAGCTGATTGTAACTTTCTGTTAAAGCCACGGTGGTTGTGACGGGTAGGAGACGATAGCAGCACAGAACAATGTTCCATATACTTTGCGAGAGCGGCGGCTTCATTTTGTGCACAGTGCTTGACGACGGTGGTGAATCAGTTCATCAAGCGTCTTTATTTGCCGTTCCGCCTGGCAAGCTTGAATTTTGATAATTTTGGGAGGCCCGTATTAACACGCATTGCTGTGCGTTTAGTAGATTCAAAGCGATCCTACACTGCGCGTGCCATGTGCTGGAATCGGGCCTGGTAAATCAATCTTGGCTTTAGGAAAGAACATATGAGGAGACTGGCGATGGTGGACGTCGCCCCCCTGATTTCTGAGAAATCCGGCGGATGAGATGCAGCACTTAGGGCGCCTTCTGGCGCGCTGTGCGAAGCAAAGTGCTTGCGGAGCCGGAATCAAGCAGGTCAAGGCCGAAGACTCTTGACTCAGGTGACGACTGGAAGTCTACTTCTGTTCAGATAGAGTGATAGGGGTGCTTTTAAGCACCTGGCGGCCACGTGCGTCCGCTATTATGGGGTGTAGAGCGGTCTTTTGTTGCAACAACGCAAGTCCTACAAAAGAACACCATTGATATGTTATTCTCAGAGTGAGCTGTAAATTTGTGGCCTTTGTTTGGAGAGATGGATGAACGACCAGACTGTAATCTCATCTGCATAAATGAGTGCGTGCAGGTCAGCACTGTCGCCATAGCACCATGCTGAGGATAGTAGGCAAATGTTGAAAAAAAGTGGTGCTAGCACTGACCATTACGGTGTACAACGATGTGGCCGAAAGGATCGCACATTTTCTATGTTGATGCGGATGGCGAATTCAGAGATGCAAAAAGGTGCGAAGAAAGGTGAAGATGTTGTCTGGTAAGTGGATCCAGCATAGCAACTCAATGAGGCCAGCATGACTGATATGGTCATATGCCTTCTGCACATTCATTCAGAAAAGTGTCCGGACGCGTTTAGATCGGTCAACGATCAGAATTATAGAGGATAAGTGGTCTAGGCCATCCTCTGCAGCAAGGTGAGGGCGAAAGCCAATCTTTGACGACTGGTATCACTGATGTACGCCGAGCCAAAACTGCAGACTGTTCTCCAACATACATTCCAACAATTTCCAATCAGCAGACGTGAGAGAAATAGGGCGAAGACTAGATATATTGTCATGATGTTTTCCGGGCTCTAGGATGAAGGTTATAGGTGTTTGCAGCCATTATGCCTTTCCCGACTGCCAGGCAGTGTTTACCGAACCAACGATAGCTCCCACAATTGCTCCGTCTAGATTTTTAGAAACCTCATATGTCACGCCGTCAGTACCAGGGGCCGTCTTCAGTTTTACATGATCTATTACAGCGATAAATTCAGCACAAGTGAGCGGAGGTTTCATCGAACAGATGAAATGTGCAGATGGAAGTGCTCCTGCATTCGGCGGAAGCAAGAATAGGGCGGACACCAGAGGTGCTTGCGTATCAAAACTGCAAAGTAATACCTGTGCCATGTCAATCGCAAATACATATGGGGCATTTCCCAACGTGAGGCACGCGCTGGAAGTCGGCTCAAGGGAGCGTGTCGTCCTCTCCAGATGGAGGCTGTACTCTTGGTTGGACGTACCACAGAGCACCACGCCGACCACCGTTGGTGCTAGAGGAGGCGTTCGTGAGGTCTGGCTGCAGCTATCAGCTGGCGGTAGCGGAGCTGAGCCTCCAAGGAGTCCGGGTGCTGGCTGCCGTGAAGCTCTGGCTGGCGACTCTGTCCCGAAGCTGAAGGAGCCGCCGATCGGGTGCTTGACAAGATTCCGCTGCCCATGACGATAGAGTGGCCTTGTCTTCCGCCGCTTGCAGCATTCTAATGTCACGTGACAGATTTTATACCAATCCAGACGTTGTGTAAGTGGTGCTTCAACAGCGCAAACACAGAGACCAAGTAAAAGATGAGACAAAAAAAACAGCACTGAAAACCACCACTGTTTGTGCTATTGAACCGCCGCTATGCATCAACACCAACTATCCCAATCTGCAGTTCTTCTACGGTTGTGTAAGTGGCCATTTATTAGTGCGCACTGGAAAATGTAGAAACTAAGATGTCAAGTACGCAATTTTAGGTGCGCACGTCAATGCGCGCAAACGGGCCTCTTGGATTATCAGTCTCCGACCGCCCGCCGGCTGCCTGCCGGTTGCAAGAGCGCGGAGCCAGGCACTCGATTTTCTCGGCCCACTCCGCGCACTTGCGGTGGCTATCCAAAATGCGGTCGTTTTTTTCTCGCTGGACAGTTTTGCACTGTTAGCGGGAGCCAGACTTACCAGGAAAATTTTGGGTAGTATGGTACCGGTAATCGCGCGCGGCCTTTTCATACGGACTACAAGGATTGCGGTTCTTCATGCGTTGTTTTGCGCGATGCGAGCACTTGTTTCGACTAAGAAACAGTGTACATCATCGGTATCGCCTGCAATGGAACCTTTCGCGGTAGTTCTCAATGTTTATTTATTTTTTAGCGGGCATGTGTGGGATCGCAGTTTGAGTGTCTCACCACCTCTCTAACACAAACGCTTGCTTGATATTACGATCGCATAGTTTTGATTCACAAAATATTTCGACTTTTAATTTCGTGCGCCCGGCTGATACTGCGGTGGTGTTTGAGGCTTTCCCCAAGAGCTGCCGCAGATTCCAGCTTCAAGTTCGAGCCCAGACGCGGACGTACAGGCATACATACATGAGCGCGTTTGGCGAGGTGTTATTTCTGCGCGATACAAGAGCCTGGTCTGCGCTGTGGAAAGGTGTATATGCGTTGAGAAATGCTTGATAGACTGAAACACGCTCTTTATTAAAAGCCCTCACGAGCACAATGCTCGAGGATTCTGTGCGGGCATATTTGTGGCGTCGCTTCGTGCAGCCGAGGGGAGTGCTGATTCTGATCGTCGCCGATTGTCGTACAGCTTTATACTCGGGCTTTCTGCCAGAAATACTTAAAATATCTGAGAAGTATCGTACTTATGCACTTCCTCGCGTTTGGCTCATTAAAGACATAATTTCCCAGCGCGATTCATCATGCACGCACTCGCGGCACGTGAGGCGCCGACACGCAAGGCCGGATTGTAACGCCTTTCATTCGAGTGCCATCAACTACGGTAAAGCAGCAGCATTACAGATACGATACGCAGCTAAATTTGTACAGTTGAGTTCCCCCGCCAGCTCTAGATGAACATTAAACCATCTGATTGGCGCTTTTGTCAATGTTATGCGTGCATTCCCTGCGTTCAGCATTAAGTCGGCGGCCGACACACTACAATTCAAAGGAACTTATCCCGATTATGTTCTGATTACAGCCCACAGGAAGCAGTTTACAAAAGTAGAAATCGCAACGACCACAGCAGAGTCAGTCACATGCAGGGTTGATCGTCTGCGATCATATACTGAAGTAATACTTCCTGTGTAACAAAAAAACACTCGATAATGCGAGGGTATAGTGCGTCGTTTGATAAGCAACGCATGGGCAGTTTTTGCCTCCGGTGTGGTGTCGACTGAAAAACGTTAGATTGCGATTGCTCATTGCATACTTTTGAGGATTTCTTGAAGCTTACACAGCACACTGTGCACGGAGGGCACACACTCGCGCTATCGCCGCCGTCAATAACTTGAGGATTTTGTTTCCGATCTCAAGGAGCCTATTTCCGCTTCCCTTGCCCTCCCGTAGGCTTCCAGGCCCCATTTCCCTCTCCCGCTTCAGTTGTCATCCCTTTTTTCCCCTTCAGCCAACAGCGTGAAAATTCATTTAATCATCATCTTTCTTGTTTGAGAGTCCTCCATTCGGACGCACTGGTGGCCTGTTCGAATCTCTGTCCCTGCATCGCCTCTGCTGAAGGAATGAATCCTTTGTGCACGTGCCGCCATGGGTACTGCTTTTGAGCCAGCCAGCATTTGTCGCGGGTTGTGTTGGCTGGTTTCTTCTGCCATTGACCTCCGTGTCCTGTCATTGAGGCATTTCGCGCATTTTGACTCTTTCAGTGTTTTGCTCTCTTTTTTGTTTGTAATTTCCGCCAGCTTGCGTGCTTACATTTCGCCAGTTGCGGAATAAGCATTTAGGCTCTGGTCAGCACACTGGGAGTGTCGTCTCAGTACTGTGGTGTTTAAGTGCGCTGCTCTTCGTGACTTGGGTGTACCGCCAACTACGTTCCCTCGTTTTCTTTAGAGTGCCCCAAAAATGGTCGTTCCACTTGCGCTTGTTTTTATTTTTGAGCCC
Organism: Amblyomma americanum; assembly: GCA_030143305.2. Taxonomy (NCBI): domain Eukaryota; kingdom Metazoa; phylum Arthropoda; class Arachnida; order Ixodida; family Ixodidae; genus Amblyomma; species Amblyomma americanum. Next base: position 24,235 of record JARKHS020031550.1, on the reverse strand, counting down.
GGCAAGGGTCCCCCCCCCCCCCCCCTCCAAATATCCTACGCGAGCTGTCCACGGAGCAAATGGCCAGTTTTTTTATTTCTCGCGCCGTTTTAAGAAGATATTGTAAACGCAGAGCGGCATATCGAGATGAGCGTTGGCATTTTCTCCACGTCGCACTCTCTGTACGCTTGTGTCGGTCCGAGCCCGGGATACGGACCCTTTGTGTAGTACCGCCGCATGGCTTCCGTATACAGAAGCTTCACGCGCCCTTTGAAGAATGTTTTGCTTGCACTGCACTGCAGAGATTGCAAAGACCTTTCAGGAGTGCGCACCTATGAGTTTTTAGGATGACTCCAAGATAATTTTGATGAGTTTAAGATGCGCCCCTGCCGGGCTGAGTATTTAATTTTCAAGCTGTTAAGTAAGAGTGGCGCGGAATGCCTGGCTCTGTTTGCACTTAACACTTACCACCATATCACAACGCACGGAGTTGCTAGCATCGAAGCGCACGACAAATCGCAATGCCACATATGTTGCTCAACTCTATTATGCATTCAGCGAAATATAACCGCTTGATTAAAAAAATCAAATAACGATAATAATGCACGGCGCTTGACCCGGTGAAAATTCAACCATTATAACGACAACGACACAGAGTTGAACTTAACAACCAACTTTCCAGCGCCGATTCTTGCAATCTGCGACCAACTTCAAGCGAAGGCTGAAGATATCGCACAGGACATGGGCGTGTTTTGCGTTTCGCCGCCATCGAAACGCGGCCGCCGTGGTCGGTTTCGGTAGGAATCGTAATAGAGTCAAAATTGGAATGCAACGAAGAATGGAATCATATTAAATTTCCTCCGGATTAATTTTTTGCGACCGCCCTCAATCTTCTTATATCACGACAGTACTTATTGTTCGAGTTTGGGGTTGTGCATGCTATAAAGAATTACATGTAAGGTTGAAACCAGAAATCAAAGAAAAGCTTTCGACAAGGGCCGCGATAAAAGATCGTATACGAATTTATATTCCCTTCAAGAATTCGATGAAATGCTCTCTGTTGTTGAGAAGGTCGCACCCGGCCCCGTGGAGCACAATATGAAATCCTGGCAAATCAGTGCTTAGCCACACAGAGACACTTTTGTGCATTAAAAGCATAACAGATTAAGCAACGTGCAGCCGGCTTCTAAAAACGCTATTGTATCATATCTGAAAGCTCTATTAATAATATTAGGCTAGTAACATCTACCAAACCTTCTATAACAATCTTGTGAATGATCTCGGAGTACCAAGCTAGCCTTTATTTATATTTATTTACTCATTTCTCAAAGATTCACACGGGACATTGCATGAAAGGTGGGCGAACAAGCAGGTTTTAACATTAATACAGATAAACTTCGATGGCGTTTTTGAAGTTACCGAAGTTAGTTATGGTAGCCACTTCGAATGCAGGATCATTCCATTTTTTCCAGCGTGAATAACTTCACGCAAGCCAGTGTTAGTTTAAAAACTTTTTCTTAACCACACACTTGGTCGACCTTGAAACCTCTATAGGAGTTTAAATTACTCACTTGCAACACTTTTTATATCTTTGCTTGGAGAAATGGTCTGTGACAATACCTTCGACTTGTGAATTTTGCTCAACCTAGCAATTCTTGCGATCCCTAGCGTGATGTTAAATAGCTGACCAATTTCCTATCCAACGTTGATTTGATGTAATCTACTGCTCCACATTAGATTGCAAATTCTTTAACGATAATATATTGTTTGAGGACTGCATTATAAACACTACGCACTTTGCCGTAGATATCATATCCATAGCCAAAATATTTCCAACATCTATGACGTGTTTCGGCGGCCTTATCAACCTTGAAATTGCTTGCACAATCTGCCAGCTCCACAAACCGTCATCTGTTCCAGAGAACAAATGAAGAGAAAAAGTAAAGCTCTTTTTCCTCCTATCTGTGCTATTTTCTCATATGCCTTCTTTCTTCAAGCCCGTATCTGTTCCCGTGGGTGATTACATACAAGTTGTCTAGAAGATGGCCGTATTAGAGAACGTACCAAATGCCGTGATCCTTCTCGTTCTTACCGGAACATACCTTGTGTCATGGAATCTGTGATGCAGTACCGCGGTTGCTTTGCGCAGGAAACGCTCGAATATTTCGCCGCGCCTCGTCGCGATGTATTATCTCCAGAGCGGATTATATGAAGCAGGAGTCCGACACCTAGGTAAATAGCACTGCAAGTTAAACCGACGCGCATTTGGAAGGGTGAGGAAATGAGGAAGAAAGTGGGATAAATAATGCGGCAGATTTAGTTCCTGTCACAGCTTACTGGCTGTACTAGCTAGTTTTTACCCTGCTCCCTGTATTTCTCATCCGTGATACGACAGAATATTTGTGACATTATGTGGAAATAACTTATAACTTCTCACAACATAAATGATGTTTCATCGGCAGCATAGGGACCAAGCTCGCAAGGGGTGCGAAACTCGGCAGCTTAGAGTGCAGTTTCTGGTCCTCGAGATAAGAAAACTGCAAAGAGCGTTGCTGGGGCCATGGAGGCCGCATCAACCAGCAAAAAGCGCACAAACGCCTACGTGACAAGCCCGCTGTCTACGCGGCGATGAGCCACAACCGAAGAAGCAGTCAAAACGAGCTACCCACCAGCTATCGGCAGCCACCGTAAACATAGGGAGAGCTATATCTCGCACCAATGACCATCGCTTCGTAGTGCTGACGCAGCGCAGGCCTCGCCTTCCGTCATTCGTGTTAAGTCTGTGGGCGGCTGTGCATCTGTTGTATGGATTTCATTTCAGTGCGCGCGTACACTGCTACCTACCTAAATGAAAAAAGAATGCGAATATTGCTGCGAAGCTTTGCGCAGTTTGTCCAGGCTTGACGCCGCTGGCACATCTTTATCATTCTGTGGTGCGAGATGTGACCATGATTATCTGTTTATTTTGAATAATCCGCGATTAACTGCTTCCATATTCAACAATTTTGTTTCTGCTTTTCGCGCATTCTCTGGCAGGCTCCTTGGGCGCCTTATATTGAGCGCGACCGACAAGGCACGGACTGTCTTCGCCGAACAAGAAACTCGTTTTTTGCTATCGCCGCGACAGCACTGCTCAGTTATTTGGGGGCGCAAGACAGCTCAAGAAAGAATTTGTTTCAGTGCCACTTCAGCCTGCTTGTCCATTGCCCACAATTCATTGTCACGACCACATGGCAATATCATAGTACAATATCTTACCATAGAGGAACATGATGCGTACAAACACGTATATAATAACGCACGAGTACTTAACACGGTCTTTTGACTTTTTAGGTAAAGTGCACGGTGGATTCCTTAATGCAGAGTACGTATAAAGGTTATTTTCAATGTATGCTGCATGACAATTAATAAAATCGCATTAAAATCTCCGCAAGCTGCAAATTTGGAACGTGGTCTGCAGTATTCCCAGATATACAATAATGTCTTTATGTGACACCAACAGGCTGATATTTCACGTTGCAGGCTGGAAATGCTTGACAGGTCAAGTACTCCTAAAGAGCAGTAAAACAGCACAGGCAACAATACTTTCAATTTTGTTTCCTCACAATACATTCTAAGCAAAATAATTTTCCAGACAATCATCCCAAAACCGTTAAAAGTAGTAAAGTTCGTGCGGGCAATAAACTTCTATCAGATTCCACTCTACACATTCAGCAACAGTTAACATAATGAAAAATGAGGTTTCAGATTAATTTCTAAGAAACTTTTAAACCCTAGTTTTTCAAAGGGTCTGATCTGTTGCGACAACTGTGTGACTGTCTAATGAAAGCACTGTTCATAAGACCGTACCAACAGATCTTGACATACACTGGTGCGCGAAGCCATATATTAGTCAACTGGTTGTCGCTGCGCGCGCCATGAAAAGAGCTTTTCGCAGAAAAAGGGCCTCGGACGAAACCGTTTCTTACACATTCTTTGTTATTGTGCAGTAGTGCCGCACTATGTCTTTAAACAATAAATTTTTTCGGCGTACTATTAGCGACCTAAAGTTGTCCACAGATGATGTGGTTTCAGACAGTCCTGTGGATGTTTTATGGTATCTTGTGCCCCCCGCTCGAACGGCAGTGCGGGTATTGCAAAAATATCGAGTAATGACCACGCAATACGCTGTGAAGTAGCACTGTTGAAACACAGATATTGCCAGCTTTATATTGTATAGTTAGTCCGCGGTCACTCAAAATGGTTTTTTTACGGTAGAAAATCATTAGGACCAAGTGGCTGCTTCAGAATCAAAACTCCATTGGTTTGCTCTCAAATCAGTGTAATCATTAAGTAAATTGTCGCATTTATGACTGCTAATGTTTCACATTTTTCACGCTCACAATACATGTCTCACTTAAGAGGCTCTAAATCTTACTCAGCCTGTTGCCATTCCGCTTAATAAAATCGGTGGCCACGTGCTATTTTTGGAATAAATACATAACCAGTTACAGTTTCTGCATGGCAGTTACAGTTTAGGATCCATAGCTTCTTTATTGCGAGAAAAAGGGGTGTCGGAATATAGTGACCCCTAGTTCAATCTTTCTGATTCTACCTTGTTTCGTCGAATGTTTTTCAGCTACGCTTTATTATTTTTTCTTGAAAAGAATGGAACAATAATCTGGGTGCTAACAGCTGTTCTCTCTCCTTACTTTCATCACTGCACTACCTCATTCTTTTCTATCATACTTCGCGGATGTTCTGCAAGTAACTCCAGACCCATGTTTTAGAATTAGAGTGCACAGAAGTGTGGCTGATCTACTGTCTCCCACAACGTACTGTCTTGCACAGCCTCTCATTTCCCTTTTTCACATAGAAAAATTATATCAATAATGGTTTCGAAAATGCTTCCCTCTTCAAACAAAATAGTTTTCGCTTCGTTACCTCAGATCTACAATTTAAATGCCTAATGAGCCTGTAGTCGGTCATATTTTATTTGCCCTGCTTAACGCTGAATCTCTATGCCGCCATTCGAAAAAACATTGCAGGCCCATTCTTAACAAAGTGTTCTTTGAGGAAGAAACCTTTTCATCTAAGGCCGAAATATGAGCTCTATATCGTCGGCCTTTTAAGTGCCTTTGCTCCAAAGCTAGGGAAAGCCTTCTGTATCAGTGACAATTTCGAGAATCTGTCTTTTATGGTGCCCTGCCCTTCTGAGCAATCTTGAAAGCTTACTGTTGATTCAAATGGGAAAAGGGAGTATGGCCACCGAGGTCTATTTTTTTTACAGACTTTGAAGTTAGCTTGAGTTGTGCGTAATCTTACACAGGCCAAGGAGGTGCTCAGAGTCGTTTAAAAATGTTTCCGAGTTAGTCCTCACGTGACTAAGGTTTCGATTGTAACATGTTATTTCAGGAAGGCAGGGCTAAAACTCGAGAACGAACGTAAAGGGCGAAAGCCACTTCCCTTTCGGACGTTGAAAATTGGTTTTGAAGGAAGGAAATGGCGCAGTATCTGTCTCACTTATGCCGGTGTACACAGGAAACGCGCTCTAAGAATGGATCAAAGGAGTGAGGGAAAGAAGGGAGGAAGAAAGAATGTCGTAGTGGAGGGCTCCGGAATAATTTTGACTACGGGGATCTTTAACGTGCACTGACATCGCAGACCACATGCGTGCCTTTGGTGTTTCGTTTCCATCGAAACATTCGGAGGTTCATTCACCAAATTTGATGTCATCAATCCCTCGATGCTTGTGCTAAAACGGAAGAGCCTGACGATATTCAGGACAACACCCTTCCGAAGAAATTACCTGATCATCTTACCTCAATGCCTTTTACCTTTCCGTCAAAGGTACTCTGGCACCTCCTGTATTCGACCAGCTTTTTGCCTTGCCTGAGAGGTTTTGTCTGTCTTCCAACTCTGACAAATTTCTTTGGGACGCACTACTTTAACTGTTAACCACGATATCAAAACTGGTAGTGATGGGCCTTTTAGGCAGCGCACACCTTAAGTCTTAGACGGTAAGAACTTAGGAACTACAGCATTGGCGAAAGCATAAGTGAAATGCTCCGTCGGTGAGTGATCCACCCTTCGCACAGCCTGTATGCCTCCCCGGTAGTGCAGGTAAAAGAAAAATATGGCTTCAATTTATTTTGCATAGGCCTCCACCTGCCGAAAAATTTTCATGGAAAGGACGTTTACTCTCGGCCTATTTTACACGAAGAGTGGGTCACTGACCAAGTAAAAACCGAAAGCGACGTTTTGCAGGCGTTTTGTTGGCATTTCCAGGCGTTTAAGAGGCGTTTTTTGCAACAGGAGTTTCTGAAAAAAAGTGGGAAGTCATATATAGGCTTCAGGATCATTTGGAACATTTTCCCGCAGGTATGGCGAAGCATGCCCTGACTCTTCTTCATCGTGTTCGCCGTGATAAGGATGATTAGGGACTCCAAATGTGGACTTGCCGAAGCGTTTCTTAACGTTGCCAAGATCACCGCCTCATGCCAGACTACCTCGTGACCGTTGGACTGCATGCGTTCTGGAATCGCATTTTTTCATGCGCGCTTCCTTGTTGCGTCGCCCTGGTGATCCTTTGTTCGTCAGTGAATGTTCCCTGCCTTCGCGATGCAGATGACCTGGCGGTGGCTGCATGGACATTCGGTGCATGCTTCATCTAGACAAAACGATGTTGCGTCGAACGGTAGACCCTACTTATGCCTTCCCGCTTTTATCCGAGGTAGTCTGGGTCACTGATATATTATTGGTTTCTGGGGACAGGAAATGGCGCAGTATCTGTCTTAAATATCGGCTGACACCTGAACCGCGCCGCAAAGGAAGGGATAAAGGAGGGAGTGAAAGAGAAAAGAAAGGAAGAGGTGCCGTACTGGAGGGCTCCGGAATAATTTGACCACCCGGCGATCTTTATCGCGCGCTGACATCGCAGAGGACACCGGCGACTTAGCGTTTTTCCTCCATAAAAACGCAGCCGCCGCGGTTGGGTTCGAACCCGCGAACTTGGGATCAGTAGCCGAGCGCTCTAACCACTAAGCTACCGCGGCGGGTCGGGTTATTGCTTCATTTCTGTTTTAAAAAACTGTTTTTGAAGCGGAGGATCCAAATTACCTTAAAAACGGAAATCACGTCTTTGGACCCACATGGGGCCCTTGTTTATAATTAACCTTCACGTTAATGAATGCTACACTCTGAGCAGACGGTGTTTCGCTGAATGTTAGGCTACTGTTTGCTAAAATCGATGATGACATTAGGTATCTGCAGAGTGCGGACTACTTTCCTTCCTGAGACTTGCGCTCTGGCAAACTGGGAGGTTCCGATGGATCAGGCTGATCTTTAGAAAAGAGCTTGAATCACGCCTCATCTGGCCCTAGCCACGGGTGAGGTGTTCTATGTTACTCCAGAGTCACGCGCACCGCACACATACGTTGTTCTTTGCACGCGTTCGGTGAGGCGTTGTTTACGCATCCTGCTCGATGGCATCGCCTGCTCAGCGCGATTGGATTGGAAGACATTGCTTGTCAGCACTGAACCCTAGTGGGCACTATACTAGATGGCTTCGAGCCTATGGCTCTCGCCAACTTTGTGAGTCCGCTTATTGGCCCGAACTTGCGTCAACTGGTCTGAGCTGGCCAGTATAGCCTCCCACCGGTCTAGAGAAGGAACTGTTAGTAGGTCCGCAGCAGCTCCATAGAACGGGAACGCATCCGGCTATCTCGCCGCATACTTTGCAAGTCTATTGTCTTGCGTTGGATACATGAGCGGCTCCCTCCAGAGTCTCACGCAGGTCTTGCGGTGACGTCTGCAGTTCGGCTGTGAGACGTGTTCGTTCTGAATGCGCCATCCCCTGAGTCGGCAACGGTGAACAAAGGAACCATGATGAGAAATATGATGTGTACCATGAAAACCTGTGCGGCTTCGGAAGCTTTGTTGCGAGGGATCCCTTTGGTGACTGATTCACTGGTTTTGCGCCAGCCCTAAAGTAAAACAGCAGATGAGATGCATTCCTGGTCGCCCGAAGGGAGGGCGAGGTGCTACAACAGGCTTGAAAAACCAGGGACACTTGTGTGGTGGCAGCTTGCGACGCTGGCGTTGATAAAAATTGTTTACAGAGCGTTTGATAGAGCCAGTTGAACTCGTTTCGAATTCTTCCGATTATACCAGCGGGCTTTATTTTTCTTTCTCTTTCTTGCCCATTCTAGTATTTGTTCCTGAGAGTTCTAACTGAACAGATATCGGCTCTTCAGCCATGCGGAAGAATGTCTGCCTCGTGATTTCTTCGAATTAACAGAAGGTTATGTTTTTCATGGTATCTCGAGCTGTTGTCGAGCCTTGAAAGATGCTAGGGGCGTTGCACTCGCCGCACGGCTCAAACATCCTGTCAGTCATGAAGAATGCTTTGTTTTGGTCATACCCGGCCATCAGTACCTTCCAGAAGTTAGAGCGCCGGTGTAAGGAAACACAGTAGTCCGCGGCCTGCAGGTAGCCAAGGGCATCATTGATACTATGCAAATTACACGGCCTTCCGAGGAAACCTTTTTCAGCTTAGGGTAACCTGTGCAAGAAAATTGCTGGTGTTTAAGCAATGCAAACAGCAGTATGCTAACTACGAATAGCTTGTTATAAATGTGAACAAAACTAAATACATCATATAAAGGCCTAAAATTAAAAATGGCATAAAAAATTTCGCCTCATTTTCGCAAATATATCTCTTGTTGTAGAAAGCTTTATGAATTTTATAGGAATAATTTTCGACGAACAACGTATTTGGCCACAACATATAGACTTTGTTTGCACAAAGGTTACCCGTTCAGTAGGCATCATTTATCGACTTCGAAATGGTATACCAGTGGCAGTTGAAAATCAGCTGTACTTCTCTCTAGTGCACTTACATCTGCATTACTGCCTCTTGGTGTGGGTCTGTACCACAGGTACCATTAATGACAAACTCTCCACATTAAACAACAGAGGCAATCGAGCAGTGGGAAATATAACATACTCCGAGAGCACATGCCAATACTTTATGAAGCAAAACTTATTAACGATTGAACAAATATATCAAAACAAGATGGCACAGCAAATACATGGCCTATATTGTAGTAACAAACACGACTTTAAGGATAACTACTTATTAGCGACTGCAGCTTAAAACTTTTTGCCAGCAACGGTAGCGGACCTGGCACTTTGGATTAGCTTTCTTTTTCTACACAGATTTTCCGATGGCCCTTGTATTCCCGGCGGTAGTCAGTGTGGAGTTATCCTTTTCCTCTTTGGTTTTGCATCGTTCCCGTGCTACGTACACGCCCAGATTCATCAGGCGGGCCGCAGTCTACAGTACTTAGCGTCGACGATTCCTGCCACCGGGTGTCACTCCCGTCCCGAGTCCTCGCTATAAAAGCCGCCCACTTGGAAGACAACGACTCATTTGGCAGCGCGGTGGCTCAGTATTTATTTCGCTTTTGAACTAATCACCTTCGATTTTGTCTTCGCATGTCACGGAGTGTGACAGCAGTCCGGAGAGCAGGAAGGCTGCGAAAATGGTGTCTAAACATTACTCTTTGTTTGGGCTGACTTGCACCCACAATGGACTGAATCACTCGGCAGCGACGACGCATCAAGCGTACTCGACGGTCGTCGAACAGGCAGCAAGCTGCTCTCGGCTGTGTTCAATTTAAAGCTGATAGCGAACATTCTAGATAAAGTATGCAAACATAGTAGAACAATTTGTAACAACGTAGAATCAGCTTCGCCTGGATGCGATCAATCGAGATAAATCGGGTCAAGTCTTTCAATGCAAAGCGATAAAGTGGCGTACCGGTAGCTTTTAAGACTGAACAAACACTTCAAATATATTCGCAGCAATATTTGCTTCTCAAATAAGCATGGACCCGATGCTTGAAAGCATAAGAAGACAAGAAACAAAATGGATTGTGAAAAATATACACTGAGTCTGGAAACACAGCGTCCTTAATTTTTAGCGCCCATAAGAGGGCTTTAGACGGGCGACATGGACAACTGGTCGTACGGGGCATCGCATGGATACAGTCATTTCGTCAGGGACGACCTCATAGTTCAGTTCACCTAGCCAACGAAGAACATTGCATGGGCAGAAATAGTGGCGGAAATGCTTTTCACTCAATCCACGGCGGCGAATGTGCGTCCAAACGAAGATTCCGTCTCCTGGCTTGTATTTCGCGCCGCGTCTTCTTACGTTGCATTGTCTGGCGTCGGTCCGCTGCTGGTCTTTGATTCGTAATCGGACAAGTCTTCGGGCTTCTCCAGCGCGTTGAACGTAAGCTGCGACATCGACGTTATCTTCATCAGTCATGTTGGGAAGCATGGCGTCTAGTGTGGTCGTGACCTCCCTGCCATGGACGAGCCTAAAAGGCGTCATCTGGGTGGTCTCCTGCACTGCGGTGTTGTAGGCGAAGACGACGTATGAGAGGATGACGTCTTATGTATTGTGTTCGGCATCGACATACGTGGCGAGCTTATCGGCGAAGGTTTTGTTCAGACAGTCGGTCAGTGCGTTGATCTGCGGATGGTATGCAGTTGTCTTCCGGTGGCTGGTATGGCTGAAACACAGGGTGGCTTGAGGTAGTTCCGTCATGCATGCGCCTCTTCTATCCGTGATGAGGACATGGCACGTCTGGTTTCGTCTTCTTTAAATGGCACGTCTTGTTCAACGTCTTGTTAAAGAAGAATGCACTCCACAAAAAATTTGGCCACTTCTGCTGCCATTCCTTTCGGTAGGGCTTTTGCCTCAGCATAGCGGGTCAGGTAGTCGGTCGCTAAGATTATCCGCTAATTTCCAGACGTTGTCTTTGGGATAGGCCCAGACAAGTCCATACCAATTGGCTGAAAGGGCTTTGAGGGGGGTTCAATGGGGTTCAGAAATCCTGCTGGTCGGCTGGGAGGGGTCTTTCGTCGCTGAAAATCTCGGCAAGGTTTTCCATAATGTGCGACATCGGCAGACAGTCGGGGCCTGTAATACTTGTCTTGAATGCAGCGGAGAGTGCGAGTAAACTCGAGATTTCCAGCTGTCGGCTCGTCTTGTGAAGTCTGTAGAATTTCATCGCGGAGACAAGCAGGTACAACAAGGAGGTAGGCTGTTTTGCTCGCTGCGAAGTTCTTCGAGAGGACATCAATTTGTACACCGAAGGGAGACCGTCCTCGAGGGTGAAGAAACCTTGCCTTTCAAGTACTCGAAGAGGCGTCTTAGGTCGGGGTCTGAGCGTTGCCGCTGTGCAAAAATGCTGGGACGGATGGGTCCAAGGAAGGCATCCTCATCGTAGTCCGGTGCCTGTGCGTCTACAGGTGCTCGTGAGAGGCAATCGGCGTTAGAGTGCTTGCGTCCTGACTTGCACACGACGGTCACGTCAATCTCTAGGAGGCGCAGACTCCATCGAGCGAGGCGACCAGAACGGTCCTTCAAAGTGGCGAGCCAGCACAGTGCGTGGTCATCGCCGACCACCTTGAACGGCCGTCCGTACAGGTAGGGGTGAAATTTCGACGTAGCCCAGAAGATGGCAATGCTCTCCTTCTCAGTCATCGAATAGTTAGCCTCGGCCTTGGAAAGGAAACGGCTTGTGTATGCTATGACTTTCTTCAGTCCTTCGCTTTAATGAAGGAGGAGGTCGCCTAGGTTTGCGCTGCTTGCCTCGGTATGAACTTCAGTATAGGAGGTTTTCATCAAAATGTGCCAGGATCGGTGGAGACTATACACGACACTAAACTTCATTGAAGGCTTCCGCTTGCGCCGATTCCCTTTTAAATGGCACGTCTGGTTTCGTCACTTGTGTCAGGCCCTCGCGTGATACGCGAAATGTTTTTCACTAATCGTCGGTAATATGCGCACACTCCGAAGTTTCTGCGCACTGCTTTCTTATCGGCTGGTGGTGGAAACTGTTCAATAGAAGTTGTTTTCTCGGGTCTGGGTATACTCCCTCCTTGCTAACGATGTGGCCAAGAAACACCAGTTTTTCATAGGCGAAGTGGCACTTCTCTGCTTTCGTGGTTAGGTCACACGACTTCATGGCGTCTAGTACTGTTCGAAGTCTTCTGAGCTGCTCTTCAAAGTTGAAGGCGAGGACAAAGGCGTCGTCTTAATAAGGCAGACAAATTTGCCACTTCGGGAGTGCCAGCTCCGTATCAATTACACGCTGAAACGTCTGAGAAACGACACAAAACTCCGAGAATAGACACAAAATTGCATCGCCTTGAACTCAAAAAGCTCATCCGGAGTGATGAATGATGTCTTCTCGTGATCTCTTTCATCGACCTCAATTTGCCAGTAGCCGCTCTTGAGGTCCATCGATCAGAGTTACTGGGATGAGAATTTCAGAGCCGGTCCAGTGCGTCGTCCGTGCGGAGGAGGGGGTTAGACGTCCTTCTTTGTTATGTTGATCAAGCGGCGGTAACAAAAGCATATCGAAGTGCGCCGTCTTTATTTCTCACCAGAACAACCGGTGCCGCCCATGGGCTGTTGAAGGCAGGATGACGCCGTCGCGAAGCATTCGTTCCACTTGTTCCCGGATGGCTTGTCGTTCTCGCGGCGACACACGGTAAGGGCTTTCACGGAGTTGTGGGGCTTGTTGGTCGGTTGTAATGCGATGCTTGGCAACTGCCGTTTGCTGGGTTTTTGGCGATGACGAAAAAGACTAGCTGCAGCTTCGAAGCAGGTAGTGGATTTGCAGGGCTCGGTTGATGTCGAAAGAGGCCAAATTCTCTTGGTCAGGCGAATCTTCTGCTGATGGGTTGGAGAGGGCGAATGAATCTCGTACGTCGGATATTTCGTCGAAGAAACCAATCGTCGTTCCTCTGTTATTGTGCCAGAATTCTTCGTTGAAGTTAGTCAGCAGTACTTCAGTCTGGCCGTTGCGGGAATGTGTTATGCCTCTTGCGATACTAACTCCTCCGTGTAGAAGCAACTCCATAGTCCCCTCGATGATGGCTTCAACGTTAATGGCTTTAGGGGCGCCCACGGTCACGAAATTGCTTGAACGATGTGAGACGCTCACTTCTTCCTACAGGACACTCAGGGCAACGTGATTCTCTAGAGTTCTCATCGAAGGGATTGCCTCGTCCGTCGAAAGCGTAATCAGCTTGGGTCGCAGGTTGATGATCGCCTGATGCTCATTAAGAAAATCTATACCCAAGATCATTTCGTGGGAACATTGCTGTAGAACAATGAAGGTCGCAGGATAGGTGTGTCCCTTGATCGTCACTCTGGCTGTGCGTCACACCGACGGTGTAATGAAGTGGCCTCCGGCGGTGCGAATTTTTGGGCCGTCCCACGTAAACGTAACTTTCCTCAATTGCGCGGCGAATGTTCCAGTCATCACCGAATATTGGGCCGCCGTGTCGACTAGAACAGTAACTTTTCGGCCATCGCTAGTGACTTCTAAGTCTGATGCCCCGCTTCTTGCATCAGACGTCGCCCTCGGCGTCCTGTCATGGCTTTGTTGCGTATGTGCATCGCGGGTGTGGCGTGTCCTCGAAGCTTTTCTAGGTGGCGGCGTCGTTTTGAAGGCGGTTCGCGTCGTGGTGGGGGTTGTCGTTTTGTGCGGTGTCGGAGCAGCGAGTGTAGCATCTTCGTGCGGCGTAGCAGGTGCAACGTATTCATGGGGCGTGGTCAGTGGAGGACATTCGGCGTTTCGCTCGTGAGGAAGCTCACCTCCTGAGGTTGCTGTCTTTAGTTTCCCCTACGGGGCCTCGGAGATCTTTCTCGTACCGCGGCTGCGTAGCTACTGTGGGGCGACGCAAAACGCGAGGTTGACGGCGATGGTGAGCGCGAAAGGCGGTTCGACATGTGCTCCTGTCGACGCGAGTACTCGCCGATTTCGTGCGGACGTTGGCCGAAGCGTGGTCGTGGGGCGTCAACGGTAAATCCTCGCAGTCCAATACGTCAGTGCTGGCAGTGACGAAGAATATAGCCAGCCTCATCGCAATGGGTCACCAGAGCCGGTTGTCGGAAGTTCTCCAGGCGTCGATTTTCCGGGGGATGAGCGACGCTCACAGGCTGGAGCGGCAGGGGCAGGGAGCCGGCGTTCGGGAACAAGTTGTTCGTATCGTAGAGGACGTAGGGGTTGTCGTTTGGGCTGAGGAGTGCGCACTCCAGCGGCGTAGGTCATGGCCTTGGGTTGTGTGACCGTGATTGTGCCAAGTGCCGGTTGCACTCCTTCCCGTACCACGTATACATGAGCGTCGCTGCTTGCGGTTGTGGGGAGGATTTCATAATTCTGCTTATCTCCTCACGGAGGATTTCGTGGATCACTTCCCGCAAGTGGTCGCTGGTGGTGGTCGTCTTCTCCGGACGGATTACACAGACATAAAAAGGGCGGTTATAATGGCGAGCCCGCACGTCGAGAGTCTTTAGATTACAGCAGGCTTCTTGCTCAAATTCGTCGACTTATTTTGGCAGCTGGTGAACGAGGCTGCCAAACAGATGTTCTTTTACGCCACGAATTAAAAACTGAACTTTCTTTTATTCGGTCATCTCGGGGTCGGCGCGGCGAAAGAGGCGCTTCATATCTTCGACGCAGCCGCGGACGGGCTCATTCGGAAGCTGTATCCTTGACTTTAGGATTCGTCCAGCTCTTTGGTTCCTCACGACGCTGGCAAACACCTTCAAGAGTTCCCTATTGAAAGTACAACTATCGACGCGTGTTTCCAGATGGCGGAGGTGGTTCCTGATATAACGCAGCATCACGACACAGTAACAACATTGCTCGATATTGGCTAGCTGCTTGCCCATGTAGCAATTCCTTGATGTGGCCTAAGCACCCCATAAGCTCGAAGGTACGTTAAATAGTAAGGTCCTCATGTATACAATAGACTTTTGCGGCCGACTAAATTCAAGTCAGCTGAAGCCGTTTTAATACACGTTTCCAGAATTGTTCCTTAAAGGTGAGTTTAGATTTGGAGAGAAAGTATTGATCGATCAGAGCTTTTTTAATCTGCCTTGTCGAAAAACCATACAGGTGTTCTAAGGAAACGTGAAGACACATGTAACCGAATGTACCAGCACAAAACTCTTGCGACCTTGTCAAAAAAAGGCAGATGAACACTTAGCCGCCTCTTGGGCATGTATGCCCTAGAGGAGGAGTGAGCTGGTTTTTTGCCAGTTTTGGTGAGCGGCAGGTCAACAGACTCTATAAAAGAATTAATAAATTCAGTCCACGCATAGGCATCCTTTGATAGCGCCTCATAAAGGCATCGAAAATGTATACAACAGACGAACATTCTTTCTCGCAATTTGCAGCACTTGCCATAGCGTCGTAAAGAAGACGTTGCCTCAAAAACGATGGCACAAGATGTTGCAAATTTATTCCAATGCATGTGCGACGCGCTCCCAACCGATTGAAGCCACCCTTTTCACGACACTTCTTATCATAACAAAAGAGATTTTGGTAATCAGCACAGGCATGAAACTATAATTTAGCACTGTGTTAGCCAGAATCTACGATAAGGTGGTAGGGTCTTAAGACATGTAAATCGAATTCCTAAGGCGATATCGAAGATGTCATTCAAGAAAAATATATTTCTGTTAAGATATATTTCTGTTAATATATTACTGTTAAAATATATGTCTGTTAAGAGGAGCCAGTGTTCTCATGACGCTGTCTTTGGGAGGGGGTGGTTGAGAAAAAGATGCACGCTGGAATGGTGCTGGTGGGTTGAATGGCAGGTGAGTTTTGGCGCGTGGGAAAGATGTCGGTTTTCAGCTGACGATACAGGACAGCTTCCTCTCTGAATGGTGTGCGGTAAGGTAGTGGGCGCATGCGGGGGCCTTGACGGAGTTCGTGTAGTGCCGTTCTACGGTCAGAACTTTTTTTATAATTCTTAGCTCTTTTAAACCAGTCCTAACCGGGACACACTATCGCTTCGGAGCAGAACCCTTTGCTTTGAAAGGTCAATCATGCCACAGTTTAAGAGAGAACACTACGAAGGCACATTTTTAGAATGTCAAAAGCACGCAGCAGGCGTCTTCTGACTCGCCCTGGAAGCTATAAATAACATCCTGCTCTCTGGGTGACATTACGGCAAGTGTAGCGTCGTCAAGCCTTCAGGTGCAAGAGAAGAACTGTTGCTAGCTTGTACAAATCAATTTCATTCGTTTACGTTAGGAAGGCAGTATTTTTACTGACAACGAATCTTGTGTAGACAAGAATGGACAGAAAGATCAATGAAAAATATCGCCGCCACCGGAAGTATCCCGGTGCACGTTGGAGAGACAGCAATTCTAGGGTAGTACGCCTGTCTTTGAGGCTGGATTACATCGCCATAATAATCCAAAGGCTGATCCTTGAGTACTCTTGGTGTTCACATGGCAATGCTTAATCTAATCTAGGCATAGGTGTTGGTATTAAAATCCAACTTTCTGAGGAGTAAATTAATTTTTTCTACCGTCCAGACATCAGCATGGTCAAAAAGAGCGCAATAAATGTTTTCTTTTTATGAAAGAGGTTTTATGAAGTGTCTCTACTCTTCTGGCACTGAATAAAACTTTCTAAGAACTACTCTGGACAGCAATAGCTGCTCTACGGTGTTACACCTGGCGTGCCTTCCAGCCCAAATGAATAAAGACGCGGACTCCCCGACCAGCATTTCCAGAAAACCAAAGAAATGCGACTGCAAAGACTGGCGTTCGCGGAGGGAAAGGCAGAGGAAGCGACAGCAATGGCGTCTCAA
The DNA here is from genome assembly GCA_030143305.2 of Amblyomma americanum. Lineage (NCBI taxonomy): Eukaryota > Metazoa > Arthropoda > Arachnida > Ixodida > Ixodidae > Amblyomma > Amblyomma americanum. Next base: position 7,576 of record JARKHS020031550.1, on the reverse strand, counting down.
CGTGGTAGAGCACTCCATCGGGTCCACGAACCGAGTGTTGTCCTCAGTCACGCTGGGGTCGAAGATTGGCAGAGAGCTGCGCCTTCGACGCAGGTTCCGCGTTCCTGTCATCAGACGAGGAAGTGCAATATCTTTCAACCCCTGCTAGGCAACAGTCTGACATTCCTGCGCCACATGAATCGCATTCCTGTGTCACGCACGAGCATTCCTGGGCCACCTGGGCGCAGTCCGGACCCACGTGCGCTAAACGTGGAAGCTGTGATGACAATGTGACCGTGTCCTGTTCTCTTTCCATCGACCAAACTTCGAGAGAACATCAGGACCGCGCTGCCGTGGGCGGTACCATCAGTCTCATCGTCTGATTGGACATCATCAATCGAACTGTATTCTCCAGCCAGTATTCTGAGGAATACGAAAGGCATTTAACGAGCTGCTGCTTTGCTACCAGGAATTCCCTCTCCTGAAAGAGACCTTTTGCTGGGAGAGACTCCCGAGCGCTAAGAAGCTCATTAACTGTGAGGCGCTCGCAGTTGCTCTCACCTGTACGATATGTAAAAAATTTTGTATAAAGTTTTCTTTGTTTTTCTCTTCGTAACCGACTCTCCGGTGCTCCTTTGTCGTCCCTTCTCTGGCCCGACCACGCTACCTGAGACACAACAATGGCAAGATTTCAATACGGAATTTCATCAGTTTTGGTACAGATTAATGCCTGTATTGTTCAGTTTCGGCTTCGGCTGCCAAGCGATAGTCTGTCCCGGATGTAACCGGTTCAAACGAGTTAAGGTGGAGCTGCCTTGTATTTGTAACAATAAAAGACATCGTTCCCATGCGCCAAAACTCAACTGCCACTCGTAATAAAGGAGTAATTACTCATTGACATCCACCCAAGCGCAGCCTTACGGCTACAAAGGAAAGCTCTACAGCTTACTCAGAAACTTTGTAGTTTAAGAAAAAATAAACTAAGAAGGAAATGTAGGAGCCTAAGAGGAGGCAAGCGACGGCACTATCAACGCGTGGGAGCTGGTACGCAGACTTCTTTGTGACAGTGTTATGACGGCGGTAGCCGACACGAAATAGCCATGTGCCATCTTCCTGTTTTACGAGGATCACTGAAGTGGCCCACGGGTTTAAAAAGTTCTGCATAATGCCTCGCTGCAACATGAAACACTGTTGTTAATCAATAATCTGACGATGTGAAGGTGAGACGTGTTATGGTTTCGCTCGAATAGGTTGTGCAGATTCAACATTTATCATGTGATGGCCATAAGAAGCCGGAATTGCCTGTGGCTGGTCGCGATCTAAATCAAACACGTCCTTAAGCTTTAAAAGAATATCCGCCGGACGTTGGTCTGTAAGATGTATTGACCGCGGCCAGGAATTGAGGGTCGGTGAGACCATGGCCTCAGGCTGAACGGGAAACGTTTTCAGTGACGCCAGCAACTACCACATCAAGACGCTCCTCAAAGCCGGCTAGTTTTAACCACGTGGCAATAGGAAGATTGGTTGTATTGGTTAGCAGTCTAAAGTGTTATATGGCGCTTGGACACACGGACGAGATTGCGGGGCACGAGCACACTTTTGTGTACGCAGTTAAGGGAAGCAGGTGCTACGACAAGGTTGAGGGCAATGGGAACCACGCTCGTGGACAACCCTGAAACGAACATGGCTGACATCACTGGAACGATCGTACGTGCGGAGAGAGAAACCGTTAGGAGATCAATCGGTTAACCTTGTACGAGAGCCGACCGAAGACCAGGACTTAAATTTATGCCGCCAATGCGCAAGTAGAGAGTGGCGCCGCAGTGACGCAAAATTCAATCCCTGCGTTGCTATCGTGTTTAGAACCAGGCACAACCATGAATAGGTTTCGGAACACATGGCCAGATGCCGCTAGAATTAAAAACAAACACCAAGCGGAGGCAGTGATTCTCCCTCAATGCCACGCATTATCCCAGCACTATCCCAACGTAATATAAAATTACGACCGAGCAGGTTCTTGAAAGCTACACTCATCAAGGACACTATGGAGCCTGTGTCCACTAAGGCAATGGAGCGAATACCTTACACTATTACGTCAAGGCGGTTCTTTAACATTACGATGGGCAGAAGAACTGGCAATGTCGATGACTCTGCGACCGCCCCTCATCGGCCGCACGCGCAAGTTTTCCGGTGGTGGTGGTGAACGCTGCCGGTTCGAAGGGAAGCCGAAGGAGCGTTGGAGTCAGAGGCAGGGGTGTCCTTCCGTGGTATTACGTAGTAAGATGAGCACTGAGAAGATGTAAGCATAAGGTCCTCAGCACGCTCATTGAAGCTCAGTCCAGGGTTCTACCTTTCGCGCTTGTTGCAGAAAATCTGCTCCCGACGACTGCAAAATATGGATATCTCACCGATCAAATCGTATCGATAACTAATTGGTTGGTCACAAGGACATTCAGAATAGCACTCCTCGTAGTCAGTGGCAAACTGGCATACTGGCTACCGTATTCCTGCCGCTGGTGGCATTGTGGACCAGTTTGCGCACAGGGTGTTGCGAGCAGCATCGTCGTAATCGATGCGAGGTTGACAGGTTGGGTCGTGACTGGGCAAACTCCAAGCAGAAGAGCGTTGCATTAAGCTGCCTGCAGAGAACAGCTCTCATACGGAAGTTCAATGCGGCGCTGAAGATCTGGATGCCGGAAGAATTGTCAGGGACGTTGCTAATTACGAGAAGATGCAGAAAATTCACAGGCTCAAGGAAATCCACGCTAACGGTGGCGGCGATAACGTTAGGCAATCGGCTCAACTTCAGAGTAATTCGACATACCTTGAGCATCAAATATGCAGCACTGCATGATGATGTCCGTTGAAGAATCCAAATTGTCTTTGCTAATTTCAAAAGTGTAGACGTCCTCTGCGATGCCTTTAAGAGATGGTCATCGAGGTCTTCTTAGGGCATACGTGGATTAATCACATTGCAAAGCTCAGTACCACCTCTGTGTATGCCGCGCACTGCTTAACAGGGACTCGGGTCTCCCTGCAGCAATAACTATTCAACGCATATACGTTTTGACACGTTGTCTCCGAAGCAGTTGCGGATCTCTTCCACGAAGCAGTCCTATCTTGTTAAGTACGCTATATGCTTCTGAAACCATGAAAACTTGGTACCCCCCTTGAAAGAAAACAGCATTCGTCAGTTTGACAGTGGTGCCCGGGCGTTCGTACCTGTACAACCGCTGGCAATTTGTGAGCCACTCATCTATGCCTTCGCCAGGATTTAGAGGAATCTTTCGGTGCTCAGAGTAGTGCTACCAAGCGGGCGCTGCTGCTCCTGCCGGACGTGCGTCGCCTTCCTGGGTCGTGTTTACTAGCGACGGGCGTAGGCCGACAAGTCTTCGGCTCCAGCGAAGTTCGGGAGGGGCCCGTCGGGATCTTCCCAGCAGCTCCACCACACTTACAGGTTTATATACAAATGCTATTTCCATAGGCGGGACGACACGAGCTTGGATCTTCAGCGCGAAGATGCCGAGCTTCTTCTTCCGCGTATGCACTTCTTCGTTGCTCCTGAAGCGTCCATAGGAAGCGCGTGACAATATGTTATGCGACGAACACGGGTTATCAGCAATCGTTTTTCTTACACGTAGCTTTTGCGCTGATCACCTCCTATTTCGTCTTCGCATGTCACGGATTAGTGACTGTAGCCCGGAGAGCAGAGAGGCTGCGATAATTGTGTCTAAACAAAACTCTTTATTAGGGCTGACTTGCATTCACAATACACTGAATCACTAGACGGTGGTTTAGCAACTAGCGTGCCCAGCTGCCGTAGAGCAGAATGCCTGCCGCTCTCGGCTGTGCTCAATTTGAAGCTGATAGCCAACATTCGTGATAAAGCGTGCAAAGTTACTTGAACATTCTGTAACGATACGGAACCAGCTCTGCCTGGATGCAGTCAATCGAGAGAAATCTCGTCTCGTCTTTCATCGCAAACAAAGCGATAAAGCGGAGTTCCGGCAGCTCTGAAGGACGAACAAACACTGCAAAGTTTCCCGGAATTACTGCCCTCTCAAAGGAGCACCCACACGATGATTTAAGACATTGAACAACAAAACAAAAGGAATAGTGAAAAATATACACCGAGTCTTGTAGCACAGTGTCCTTAGTTTGTAGCGCCCTAATAGGGTTTTAGACGGGCGACATGGACAACTGTTCTTACGCGGCGTGGCTGGGATGCAGTCATTTCGTCAGAGAGGACTTATTAGTCCAGTTAACCTAGACAACGAAGAACATTGTATGGGCCGAAATAGCGGCGCAAAGGCTTTTCACTCAATTCGTGGCGGTGAATGGGTGTGAAAACTCAGACTCGGTCTCGTGGCTTGTATTCTGCGTCGCTTCTTCTTAAGTGTTATCGTCTGGCGTCGGTCCGCTGCTGGTGTTTGATTTGTAGTCGCGACAGTCTTCGGGTTTCTTCTCCGCGTTGAATTTAGGCCGCGACATCGACGTCTGGGCGCACTCCATCCTGGCTAACGATGTGGCCTACAAATAGCTGCTCTTCAATTTCAAAGAGGCTCTTCTCTGTTTTCAAGGTTAGGCTAGATGACTTGAGGGCGTCTAGTACTGTTCGAAGCCTATTGAGGTGCTCTTCAACTTTTGAGGCGAATCCAACGACGTCATCTAAATATACCAGACAAATTTGCCAATTCACGCCTGCCAGCACTTTATCGATTACTTGAAGAAACGTCGCTGGTGCAGAACAGAGTCCAAGCCGCATAACCTTGACCTCAAATAGCATGTCGGGAGTGACGAATACCCCGTTTTTCCGATCGCTTTCATCGTCCTCAATTTGCCAGTAGGCGCTCTTGAGGTCCATGGATAAGAAATACTGGGCATTGCAGAGCCGGTCCAGTGTGTTGTGGATGCGGAGGAGGGGGTAGACGTCTTTTTTATTATGTTGTTCAGGCGATGGTAATCAACGCAGAATCAAAGTGCGCCGTATTTATTTCTCACTAGAACAACCGGCGCCGCCCATGGGCTGTCGTAAGGCTGGCTGACGTCGTCGCGAAGCATTTCTTCCACACTGTCCCGCATGGCTGGTCGTTCATGCGGCGATGTATCGTAGGGGCTTTGACGGGGAGGTTGGGAGTGCTGTGCAGTTATAATGCGTTGCTTTGCAACTGCCATTTCTTGGACCTTAGGCGATGACAAAAAGCGCGCGCTGTAGCTTTGAAGTAGGGAAATTTTTGCGGAGCCCTCCACTACGGCACCTATTTCTTCCTTCCTTCTCTCACTTACTCCTTCATCTCTTCTCTTACGGCACGGTTCGAGTGTCCAATGATATAAGACAGATACTGCGGCGTTTCCTTTCCCCATATCCAATGATTTTTAATATTATTTGAAGGAGGTCTCGCATCTGGTATTCTCTGTTCCGGGGCAGGGCTGGGTTGATGTCGAAATTGGACCAGGTCTCTTGGTGAGGCGAATCTTCTGCGGATGGGCCGAAGAGGGCTAAGGAGTCTCGTACGTCGGATATTTCATCCAAGAAATCAATCGTCGTTCCTCTGTTAATGTGCCGGTATTGTTCTCTGAATTTAGCTGTACTTTGACCTAGGCGTTGCTGAAATGTGCGAACCTCTTGCTATACTGACTCCTGGGTCTAGAAGCAACTGCAAGGTCCAATGGATGATTGAGTTGAGTTGAGTGGTTGTAAACTACCGGTGGGATTAGCCTTGCAGTTGCTGCCGGCAATTGCTCCACCGTAGCGACACTTAAATAGACAACACAGAAACATTGTCCGCAAAAACCCAAATAGACACTCCTGAGGTCACCATGTGGCGGCCAAATCGGTGTCCTGCAGGTAAAGTAGAAAAAGGCGAGAAGCATCCCTTCTACTCGACTGGCTCCCGCGCGGGAATACAATGTCCTGAAGAGAACTGTGAGGAACTCCTGCCTTCTTCAGGGATCCGAATAACACAGCCTGTTCCGCGTTGTACAAAGTGCAGCACAAGAGGTAATGTTCTATGTCACCACACACACCACACGTTGAACTCAATGGTGACAACGCTAGGCCAGTCTTATACATCCACGCCGGCGTACGAGCAGAATCCGTGCGAACGCGGTGCAGCAAAGTGGCTTGGTACCTTTTGAGACCCTTGGCCACACATGGCTGATGAGGAGAGCTCCACAAAGAACTGAAGTGGCACAACACCACATCTCTGAACATTTGCTTGACTTCATGAGGGACTCCATGTACTGGAATCCCGGAGAGAGCTGTATGGGCAAGGTTGTCTACTATCTCGTTGCCTAAGACACCTATGTGCGAGGGCACCCATTGAAAACGTATAGAGAAGCTTTTGCTATGTAGATTACGCACCAAACGTTGAGATCTGTGACTCAAGGCATCAGTGGGGAAACCGTACTCTAACCTTTGAAGGGCAGATTTTGAATCCGTAATTATGACAGTAGGTTGACGTGTACAACACCGTAGCTTCTTTAGAGCTGCCTCAATGGCAACGCTTTCGGCCATTGTGGAGGACACGACTTTAGTAAAACGAACAGACCAATCATACTTCAAAGACGGAATATGAAAAGCAGCTGCACTAGATCCTCTGACCTTGTCCACAGAGCCGTCTGTAAAAATTTGAAGATGACTGGCATATTCGGTCTCAAGATGTTCCAGTACGAGCGAACGCATTTCCGCTAAAGGAGAATTCCGCTTAGCGCGAACGTGCGGAATTGTCAAGGAACAATCGAGGCTCGGAAAGGACCAAGGTGGCTTCAACGTCTTAGGTCGATCTCGAAGGTCGAGACCCAGAGAACGAAGAGTATTTAAAGCCAAGTAAGCCCGGGACTCAGGTCTCTTTCGAAGGCGCTCTAGAAGCGCTCTCCCGGCAACAGTCTCTCTTAGGCGGCCAATTTGCAGCAAAAGTCTTTGTGAAGCGGCTAGCCGAAGAGGTTTCGATTGAGACTCATACAGTACTGTATTGTTTGGAGCAGCCTGCGGAACGCCGAGAGCCCTCCTTAGTCCCATTCTGTGCAAAACCTCAAGGCGTTCCAGCTGCGATACCGAGGGGTAAATTAAAGGGAGCTGGCACATTATGCGACTTGTCACCAGGGCATCGTGAAGCCTGATCATTGAAGCAGGATGGTTTCCTAATTGCTCACTAGCACCTCTACGAAGCACATTGAGACGCGAAGGTAGTGAAGCCACAATCGGGTCCCCAGCTCGCCGCCACTGTAGACGTGAGTCAATAGTGACGCCCAAAAAACGTATGTGGTTAAACTGACGAAGGCAAGACTGATCAAGGTCTATGCTAAGCCGCGCATACCGTCGTCCCCTACCTGGAAACAGGACGAAGCCAGATTTTTCCACCGAGAGAGTCAACCCAACACCTTGAAGGTAACTTTTAAGTGAAAGCACGGCCTGTCGCGCTAATAGAGCTAAGCGTTTGTGTTGATATCCGGTTAACCAAAGACAAATTTCGTCTGCATATATCGACATATGGACATGCCTACAATATTTTTTCACTTTTGCGGGAAGACCAGCCATGACAACATTAAAGAGCGTTGGGGACAGGACACTACCCTGAGGTACCCGTCGCGATAC